>WEDG01011715.1:0-60923 GCA_017591395.1 Schistocephalus solidus
AATGCCTCATGCGAACTCAGAAAGTATGTTTTCTGTTGTTGAGCTACTTTCTCTTTTATGCCTTTGGTGCCGAAAAAATCCTTTAATGCTCTCCTAAAATTTTCAGAAGGGAGGGCTTTCAAGTAATGCCTTAGATTTTAAATTATCGAGCAAGGGGAAAATTGACACACTCCTATTACAGTTGGCGTGGCATTAAATTCGAGGGGGTAGGGTTAGGGCTATGAGAGTTAGTGCTGGCGTGAGTGTTAGAGTAAGGACATGGGAATAGATACTTATCTCGTAACTTTGCGCACGCCACCTGTAATACGGCGCGTCCATATTTCCGTGCCCGACCGTTGAAATTGCAAACACCAGTGATGCAAAGGAAGACAAGGAAGACAGAAACGACAATTTCCAGAGATCTGGATAGAAGTACCCGAAGCGTCAAGTTAGTAAAGCTTGTTGTTGTCAGCTTTGTTGTCATAAGCAGTCAGCCATGTCCCAACCAGCGCGACAAGGTATTTTGATCCGGGTCAGTTAGCTATCAATAACTTTGGCCGCACCCGCTGGCACTTAAACCAAGGACCCACACCCCGTCAATTGCGATGAAACACATTAAATTCATGTGCATTTACTGAATAAAACAAGACTTTTCGGTCAGTGATTGCATGGGAGGACTGTGGAGCGGATCATAACTGTGAAATGGAATCTGCCCGTCCTTGGTCCTGCATTAGGATAGATAGGCGAACTGTAATTCCGTAGGGAAAACGCAGGTAAATGAGAATATTCCCTAAAATGCAACGTTTTGTTAAACAGGACTTATATTTCAAACTCCCACTGTCCGTAAAAATTGAGTACTAATCGGAAGAGTGCAACTTGCGGATTAAAAATAAGGCAGTAATCAACAAAATTCGGTTAAAGTCAATTTGCAAATGGAGCCGCCCTGCTAAGTGCAATTATAAGATCTTTACCGTTCAAAGTTTGGCGACTAAGGGATAGAAAAAATGTTTCACTATGCATAAAAGGGTTGCCAGCTCTTCGTCCTTCTGAATAGGAGCAGACAAAACGTCACAAGAAGTAATACCATGTTGGAGTCGTAAGTCCTTGCTGCAAACAAAAGATAAGAAACTAACTATAGGCTTATTTAAAATCCGAGTGCTAAATAACTATATCGTTAAAATTTTCTCCCCGAAATCAAACTCCACCTTTAACATTGATCCTGTTCACTCATGGAAGGCCAAAAGGGAGGGCACGAGAACAGGTACACCCACATAGTGCAGGTGGCCTTGCACTAACTTACGCGGGGCTTAGGGTTAGGTTTGGGGCTAGGTTTAGTGTAAGTATTAGGACCATAGGCCATTTTTCATCAGCTTTTACTACTACTAGCCGCGATGCGGCTGTTTGCAGGACTCGAGAGTGAGCCTCAAGCAGAATGTGACGAGTAATCTCCGTTAGCGATTGGTGAGCGTTCATCAACGAAGGCAGTCAATATTCCTGATCCAAACCGACAAGACAACGAACCCATGGCTCAACGGTTAGAGCGTTGGAATTCTGATCCACGGGTCGTGGGTTCCCTACTCGGGTGGTGCACCACCTGTGGTTGGGTATGACTGGCTGATGATGGCTAATGAGCCAGAAATGACCATCCCAGTCTCCCTTGTCTTTGTTAATCTGGAATTGATACCCTCACTTGAATGTAGCGCAAAGCCACGGGTAGGGGTTCCTAGCCCCCTTTCCAACCAACCAGAGGCCAGCACAGTAGGTACTTTTCTCAGCTTCGAGCGTGTTAACATTATCACAGTAGGGCAATTTCAGATAATTGTGCGTTATAGCGAGAATTATCAAGAAGTATTGCGGATCAGGACTGAACTGGTAATTTCTGGCTTATTTGCTGCCATCGGTCAGCTATGCACCAAGAAGTCAACATCGCAGCGGCCTGAGGTTTGAACTTGGGCCTAGTGCATCACTCGAAGAATGCCTAAATGAAACCGTACTCGTAATGGGGTGTCCGGGACGCCTTGCTAAATTAAACCTCTAGCGTGATGATAAAATGTATCTAGCATTCACTAAAAACCCAAAGTTAATGGCACTAAATGCCACAAAATTTTACCATTCGTAACGAAACCAGGTGAAGTTTGAAGGTAGCTAAAAGTGCACCAATCCGTTTTAATCTCAGTCGGGCTCTGAATGAAAATGATACACTTTTGAACGTCGAGTCACTAGAAACAACATTAACAAAAAATTATTGATATTCCAGTCTACCTTGTCTTTGTCGGTAATGTCTCTCTGCTTATAATATACTAGCCGCTGAGCGGCTGTTTGGCAGGAATCGAGAATGAGCTCCAAAGCACAACGAGATGATTGCGTCATGTAACCGATCGGTGAGAGTGCCCATCCACCACCAACATCGGCACTAATCGGGGGATACTTGGCCTAGGATGGAGTCTTTCTTGGTAGTTGGATTGGAAATACCCGCTAAATATTGTAGCGAAGTTACACGTTGTTTCGAAAAGGGTGTTTTTTGAATGATCTTCGCCCATAAAAGGGAACCCAGAAAGCACTTTCCTGAACTTGCTTTCCAAAGGTCGATGAGGGCGTTTCGAATGTAATACGCCCTTTGTTCTGAGGATATTATAAAACGCTTCTGAGTAATTCTATTACTCAGGCGGCGAGCAGTTAAGCCCTCGGGGGCCACATCAGGGCATGGCAGACGTTATTCAGGCTGCACTCCCATAAGAAATTTCGAACATGGGGGAGGGGTGGTGGCACGCAGAGGGACGGCTAGGGCCTAGGGGCCCCGGCCGCGCCAGTCACCAGCGCCCTCTCCCGTCTCCAGTCTTCTTGGCTCTGTCTTGACAACGGGCAAAGGTGGGGGAGGAGGAGAGAATGTGGTAGATGCGGCGCAAGTTTACTATCATTTAAACTAAAACACGCGCAAGTCACCGTACCTGCACCACCCTGCTGTGGAGCGTACGGTGGACCTCGTCGAAATCGACAGTCGATCTATCGAGTGTGTGTGCGTGTGTATGTGTGCATGTTAGGGAGTCAGACGGTGATGGCTCCTCCATATCCCCTGCGTAAGTAAATCCTGGTGTGTGCGTTATGGGGGCCAGGTCGTGCTGGGGCGCGCGAAGACGGGTACGCCGACCCGTCAGCCAATGCGCCCACTCCCACCTCAGACAACTGACTGGCTCGGATGGTGGTCTGATTGTGGGGGTGGGGGAGGGAGTGAGGTCGACAGCTCAGCGCATTTTCCTCACTATAAACCACCTGACGCGCTTGAAACTATCACGGTGCGCTAAAATTCGTGGCTTGGAAGGTTGCCAACTGACGGAATAACTCGGACCGCGTGGTCAGCCCAATGTGTTTTGTTTGTAGTGGCTGACTGGCGAACTGAGAGTCAGGCTGCAATGGCTCCTTCTTAATGTGGCCTTTATGGTACTCCCACTCCGTGGGATCCGAGTCAGGTGTGGTGGTACACCCAGGGGCGGCTCCGGCCGCGCCAGCCACCTGCTCCCTCTCCCATCTCCGGTCTTCTTGGCTCTGTCTTGACAACGGGCTCAGGTGGGGGAGGAGCAGAGAGTGCTGTAGCTGCAGCGGAAGGCTACTATCATTTAAAACTAATTCACGCTCAAGTCACCGTCCCTGCACCACCTGGTGTGGAGCATACGGTGGACCTCGTCGAGATCTACGGTCGAACTGTCGTGTGTGTGTGTGCTAGGCCCGTAAACAACATATGTCCACACAGTCAACTGACGCTTAAAGCATGGAAGGACTTTGTTGAGCTTCGTAAAATCTATGGTAATGCCAACATCAGCGACGCATCTCACAGTCTCAAAACCCCACAATCGATTGAACCGTCTCCCCAGACACCCTTTCCACCTGTCCTCGCTGCAGAAGCACGTCCCAATTCGGTCTGGCCAGACCCATAGCACATTCTGTAACAGGAACGCTGCCAGAATAGAAAGGGCATTCACTACCACCAAAAACAACAGGCAAACGGTGCCAATCGTACGTTTAAATCCCGCATTGGTCGGGTCCTTTGCTTACGAATCAATGGTAGTATGACGGGAGAACTAGTTGTCCGGCGCCTTGTTCCGCACTTATCACGCACCTCTCACCCGCATAGACTCATTCAGGACACTGAAACATGGCATGGGCCAAGTTAACCGCTCCCGCACACGCAAAAGACCTCAGCAAAACAACGCAACCCAAATCTCACTTACACCCTGTCTCTTTTTCTCTTCCTGCACACACAACACACGTAGACTACACATGAGCCTATTAAGTCACACGCCCACGCACACTTCAGCTATCAACAAAATATAAATTCCTTATGCGACAAGCATGTAGAAACAATTTGCCAACGTCCTTACGGGGGGCCAAACGCCCTCGGTGTGAGAATGTGCGCGTACCGCTTATGTGAGTGGCACGTTTTGGTGAAGTCCGGTCATTTGAAGTGAGGGATGAGGCAGACGCCACGTCGTCCAGAATGTCCAATTTTATTACCAGTCGACCGGAGGGAAGGTTGATGAAGGGAAGAAGAGGAAGCAAAAAAGGTAGATGATGATTCTTACCTCATTGCAAGTCAGCGCGCGTCAGCATAAATCCGAAGCGGTTCAGTCTATCACGAAGTGTTAAAAGTTACGACTTTCAGCTGATGAGATAACTCTATTGGAGCGAGGGCAAAGACGGGTGTAGATCCTTCCTGATCAGGATTTCATGACACTTCAGGTTAATGGTGACTTCGCGGCAAGCCTCAGTCAACCTGATTCGAAGAAATCTCCAACGCATGGAAGATGAGAGAGCTGTTTGTGCCGGTCGATGCTAGTTAGGCCGCTACCTGACGGGATAACCCGATTCTACTCAAACCGCAATTGGTGCCCCTTGGGTTGGTCATTATGACCGTCTCGCTTGCATGAGTTTTGAACCCCCCCCCAACCAATAAGCCTGGTGAGTGTGGATCTGGGGACCTACTTGCGTCATGCATTAGCGGCAGCAGCAGCAGCAGAAATATTGATAGGAGATTCATCGAACTACCAACCGGGTTTCTAATATTCCCTCTGAAAGTAAATCCTAATCTGTGTTTCGCCAGCAAAACTCAGATTCCCTAAAAAGGGCCCACATTGGCCCAGAATAAACTTTATTTAACTACGCCATAGAAAGTTTTGGTTCAGCATCAAACACTGGTGCGTCTGCAGATCACGGTGACAAATCGCCGCTCACTGTTTTTGAAGTCACTAAGACAGTGAAGGACAAAATTAAGTATATGGCAACGGAACAAGGGCTATTACTTAACGCTAGAAAACAGAGGGCTCCTATTGTACGCAATTCTATATGCAATGTTTATCTGTATTTGCAGTAGATAATGATAGAGTCTGCTCTGGACCGGAGTATCCTGTCCCGTAACGAGGTCAGCTGAATAAAGGCCTCCTCCATGTGGATTTAACCCCATGTGCTTATTGGTGCACTCGGTTGAATAACAAGGCAATATGAGTGGTTAAACTATATTTCGCGGCCACATAGGCCGTTCCGGAAAACGTTTTAACACAGCCTAGCATCTGTGTTATTTAGTGTACTAAGAGACACTAATCAGTTGACCTTCCAGAGAAATAAATAGGGTTTTTGACAGATTTGAATACATTATTTAATCCAATTGTGAAAATCTCGGTAGAATCGATGGGATTCGTACCCACGATATCTATACTGAAGTCTTATCCTTGTCTTCGAGGCTTCGAATCCCGCCGAGGCCTCCGAGTTTTTCACAATTGTGTTAAATGAATTCCCGAGACAGCAATTTTTTTTTGATAAAATCGCAAAGATTACGATCAGCGATTACTTATTAGGACTAAAAACAACAAGGTCCACAATAACAACAACAACTGCAAAGCAATAAAAACCGGATGCCTACAGCAGGCTGAGAAAACTGTTGCCTATGGTTTGTTCTGCCTTAATTAGGAAGATGTCTTCTCTGTGAAGCCAAACATGCAGTTTTTCGTCTATGAATAAACAGCCCACCTGCAGCGACAGACTTTCGAAAGCAAGAAGTCAGCGGATTCAATTTATCCATGCTTATTTTTCACGAGCTAGGCCCAATATCTGTGAATAATCTGCACTGTTTTAATGCACCTGCTAGCATGTCTGTTTGTAGACAGTTGTCAGGATGAAGACATTTTGAAAGAAGTTTTACCATTCAGTAATATACTAGAAAACATGCTGAGAATTCATGAGGCCATCTAAGTGTGTATTTGCTTTTCTAAATAGGTGAACCATGCGTGTGATAGCTCACATTCAGGGTACTACCGTTATTTGCGCGAGCTACATATTTTGATGCTCCTCCCGAAAGCCGGTTGGGTTTTTGGCCATATGCTCTTCCACCCTTGTTACCCAAACATCAAAAGGCGGGCTTTTAAAATTTAACCGTCATTTTTTCTGTTTCATTAACATGATAAGATCATTTGGAAATGACGCCTGCAGTGTTTTGAAGAAAGCCTGGCGCGATTTTGCTACGCATTCATGGACGACCGTTCATGATGCAGTCAGTTACAGCTTTCCGTCACTATATATCTTCTGTTTTCTTCCGGTGCTCTCTTTTGCGCACTACTTTATTCCCCAGTGAATGGAAGTCTTTTATGCAGTAACTTTTGAAACTATACTTTCAAAATAAAGCGTCTCTCTCTGTACGAGGCTTGAGCACCGTTCCTTAAGTGAAAAAAAAGTCGAAAAAGCAACAGTATTCGGTCTTGAAAAAGTTAATGATCTCCTTTTAAACACCCCAAAAGCGTAAGGGAGTCTACCTTGCTAATTTTATGTTACAAATTGTTGAGTGTTGTTTATAATGGTAAAATGGCACTCACTGATCAAGTTATGAGACAGGTTTGTCCCGTTGCGCCTTGCGGCAAAATCTACAGACCTCGCCGGCCGTCGCATAGCGACTAGTAACGTATACACCTGATGAAGAACCGACAAAGCCAAGGGAGAACGGAATGGCCATTTCTGGCTTATAAGCTGTCATTATCCAGTCATATTCAATCCCAATTGTGGACTACCTTGGATTCGAATTCATGATCTTTGGTCATTGAGCCTAATGCTCTACCAATGAGTAATGGGCTCGTTGTCTTGTCGGCTTTGATCTGGAATATCAATCATGAGGAAGTGATGCTCACCGATCAAGTTACGGGACATGCTCGTCCGGTTGTGCACTTGGGCTCAATCTAGAGCCCTCGTAGGTAGTTGCATAGTTACCAGTAACGTATAAATATGATGGAGTACCGAAAACTTGATCAGTGAGCGCCACTTCATCATGCTTGATATTCCCAATCACAACCGACAAGACAACAAGCCCGTAACTTCTTGGTAGAGCGTTCGACTCAATGACTAATGATCTCGGGTTCGAATCCCAGGTGGTTCACACTTGGGATTGGGTATAACTGGCTGATGGCGGCTAATAAATTAGAAATTACCATTCCGGTCTACCCTCTCGTTCTCCGTGCTCCACCATGTGTGAACGTTGTTTATGCCTATCTGCAATCTTCGAAGTGGAATTCCGTTACGTGGTAGTAGCACGGGATTGAGGTTGTAAGCGCAGTTTCTAGTCTATTTGCCCTAATCAATCAGCCATAGCTCAAACCAAAATCGTATGATCCGAGGGCTTTAATTCGGCTTATGTGGCCACTTGCTTGAACGTCCGGACATCGAAGCAAAGGCTAAAATCCTGCCGGCTGCATCCGATATTTGGTTGTCTTCGTTTGCTGCACAGCATCCTGGAGGGCTCTCGGCCAGAGCTCCAGGGATCGCTTACTACCGAAAGAGGCAGTTTTCAGCCATTCGTTACCACTGAATCACTTATTACGCCTACAGAGCGCATGCCAGAGCTTCGTTGCATACCACAAATGTTCAGATTTACTCTGCATAAAAGGAAGAAAATTACTTACCACTATGTCAGAACAGAAAAAAACTAGTCATAGCATAAGGTCCCACTCTCACCCCAGCAGTAGAAGTCCCCAAGATAGCGTACCAGGTTCTTTGTGCGAGTTAGATATAAGGAAGTATGCATCTCAAGGCATCCCAAGGAATATAATTTGAAGACAAGGTGCTTTGGGAAAAGTGAGAAACTTTATTGAGTAAATTTTCAACGTTGTTTCCCCAGCTAGTCGTCAGATTTGAGATGTACAAAAAAACAGTTAACATTTCAAACGTGCGTAAAAGTCGATAGTCATTCGGTTTTCGCGCTAATTATCGGCCACCATTTGTGTCAGTCTGTATTGATCGGTTCTCGTGTCTTCTATTTTCCTTGAGAATTTTGTACATGGAATCTAACTCAATGTGTCCATTGATGCACGAGTCCTCAGAGTGCATGACCTCAATAAAATTTCTGTATTCTTGGAGGGAGAGACTCCGACGATGTGAGTTTTGTCCCACGCGAAGGTGTGCCCTGTATTAAGACTTGAACGACCATTTTGGAAAGATGGTCACGCCCCTTGACTGCCAGTTGTTGTTCATGGATGCGTGTGGAAGTGGATTTTCTCGCGTACAGATAAATACAAACTGAAACAAACAGCAGCCACTCATTAGCGCGAACACCAAATGACTATCGATTTTTACGCACGTTTGAAATGTTAACTTTTTTGGCACATCTTCTCAAGTCTGACGACGACCTGGGGAACCAGCTTCGAAAATTAACACAATAAAGTTTCTCCCTTTTTCCAAAGAACCTTGTCTTCAAATAAGGAATAAGCGATTCTTTTGTAGAGCTGGCACTCTCGCCCTCCATGACGTAGTGACCGTTGCGAAGTCAGAAGGTTAGCGATTCGATTCCTTTCGGTGGCGTATTTCCTCTAGCATGTTACGACTGCACAAAAGTTGCCGAGGATCCCTCCTCCTCACGCTACGGACTGTAGCTTCCTTTGCTTTATTTAGTTGTATTAAAAGTTGCGTGAGAGATTTCTGTGTTGTGTGAGAGATTTTTGAGGTTTTTTCTCTTGTATTACATAATCTTCCCGCGTGGCAGTCATTTGCGACATCAATAACACTTTTTCCAGAAAATTCGAGCAGACAGACATTTGTGATACAGCAAAAGAGAGCAACAGTTTGCACGCGCTTTGGGATTATTGGCATGTAATCTGTGACTTCCGGTGGAGGTTCTTGTGCTCCGGTCCAGCAATTGGACTGTCAAATTCCACGAGTTAAATGAACCCTAGTATCCTGTAGAATATCCTGCCTTCGTCGCAATTTAATTGGAATAGGAAAGACAGAATAGACGCATACTAATTTATGGATAGCTCGAGACCAAGATTCAAACAGTACTGTTTAAAATATTACTCAAGCAAGATTGTATGAGTGATAAACATAAAACGCTTGTTCTGTTTAATTCACCTAAACTAGCATGCTGGCAGTTTATCTAGAAAGTCCCTTACTTCTTATGGTCAGTAAGTTTCGAACAACTTATACAGATTGCACTATTTTGCTAATTACATGTTTAGTACAACATGTGATTTTCCACTGTCTTCCGATACTACTCATAATTTAATTGATGATTTGAAGAAGAAGGTGGAATCATTTGCTGTCTAATTCTCGTAAAGTAAACTGTTGTTCAAAAGTGCTGAATCGTTCAATTAAATCATTTGCAATTTGAAGACTTTAAAGCGTTTATCCTGCGATGATAAGATCCTGATCTTTGTAGGTCTGCAGACCCTGTTCCTAAACCATTCTAGCCGTCTAAGCTTCCCTCGGAAGATTACTAACGTACCTCTCCGTAGCAAGACAAGAGGATCTACAAATATATTAATAGGAAAAGTGCACGCTAGGCCAACTGAAAGAAATGCTATCACATGGGGCAGGAATAGTTTATTTGTCTCTCCCTCCCCCACCCCCCGGGTCATCCGACAATACGGGTGGTTTTTACGCTACATTCCAGGGAAGTTAGGGCTAGGGTTGAAGTTAAATTTGAAGTTAGGGTTAGATCTAAGGGTGGGGGTAATGTTAAGATAAAGGTGATGGTGACGGCTAGGGTTAGTGTTAGGGCTGGGACACAGGAATAGGCACCATTCCTGACATTTTGCATAACGAAATTTGTAGTATTAGGATCGTTCTTCTTCCCTTTCCTCGGCGAGCACAACCAATTCCCATCACACAGAAACGCAACTGTGTGTCTCGAGTGATTGAAATTACTGTTTTACCTTAAAATCAAAATATTTCCTGCTGCCAAGTCTTAATTTTAAATGGGGCGATATTTATCTCAAAAGCGACTGTACAAACCGTTTTTTTAAATTCCTTGTAAGAAAAATATATTACTTGAGTTAAAGAATCTATATAGCACAGTTCATTGAATCGTACGTCTGTCCCACGCGATGAATTCTCTAAGGATGAAACTGTCGTAGATTGATGGGAATTTATCAAGAATGAATTTTTCACTGACATTGCTTCATGCCTATCTGGATTACAGTCTTACTTCACTAATCCCTTCTTGTTGAAAACACCTAGAATGATTTTACTTACTTATTTACGTTTTTTGCTAACTCACTATATAGATCGTTGTTGGAGTTAATTCACTCGCGTCTGTAACTACATCACCGTAATGACGGAAACGAAGGAGGGAAGCTCTCGCAGTATGTTGTCCTCATCACAATCTTACAGCCTCCGTTTTGTGCCTTTTGTAGTCTCCTGTAGCGGCCACCTCTTTCATCGCTCTCGTCGCCGCGATATTGACATTGGCCTTCACCATTGAAAGTCTTGCAGACTTTCTGAGTTTGAGAACCCTTATCGCCTACTCGATGACTGCAATCGGTGTCATCTTTATCCGCTATTGTCCTCCACCCGAACTCAGAGAGGACAACACCTTCCGTGGCGGGATGCCGAATGCTGACATGAATAGGCCAGTCGACCCCTCAACAGCGAAGCAGCCTAAAGTAAGTTTGACCGTAAGTGCTGAATGCTGAACTCTTGTATTTTCCTATCAACGAAAAATGGCATCATGCTGGTTCAGAAAACGATCCAGTACAACAGGGCAGCTTCACTTCTTCTTTTTCTTCTTCTTCTGTTTGGGAATCAACACTAAAGATTCAGGCCTGTTTTCCTCTGGAAATATCTGAATGGATAACGTGCGCGACCAAATTTTCTGTTATAAAGCCTTTGACAGGTGGACACCTGTTATGCAACATTAATCGATTATAAATATTCCTCGGGTTTTATTTGATCGCCTATAATTTGGCGGGGGAATTCAGCACACCACTCGCAAGTTGGCATACTTGTCCTCTACCATTCTGTGCATTCCATCTTTTCGTCTACTCGTTCCGAATGAGTTAATATCTCCCACGAATGTCAATAAAAAACCTCACCGAAAATAAAAGCGACTTGCTCTACTTTTTGTGGTTTCTGGTAAAAGGCTCGAGCACATTTGGGGGTTCATTATTCCAATCCTGGAATTCAAACCCGAGAATTTTTTCGAATGTTGGGCATCTCTCGCCACTCGCACTCCTACCAATAACGCAATTAATTTTTAAATCAATTGTTATAAAAACAACTATACATGTCCCTATATAAACGACTTGACACCCCTGTGTCACAGAAGAGGGTGAAAAATTAATAACCCATCGTTGTTATGAACCCTTCTAGTTTAATGTTTCTCTCCTTACGTGTATCCCATAAAAGAGTTAACTGGAATGAAAGAGCAATCAACTCGGAGTTCACAATATCCTCATTTACACTCCCGTCAACTCGAGAGTCCTAATCGTCTTCACACGCTCTAGTATGACAACCAACCGACAATAAAAGCACACCGTTTACATAAAGCATGCAAACACCTAGAAAAACAAGGTTACTATAAAATAAAGTTGACTTGAGATTGGGATTGGGTATGACTGGCTAATGACGGCCAATAAGCCGGAACTGAACATTCTGGTCTCCCTTGTCTTTGTTGGCACTCCACCATATGCATATGTTTACTAGTCATTATGCGACTGTCTGCGAGGGCTCTAGATTGAGTTCCAAGGCAAAAAGGAACAAGCATGTTCTGTAACTTGATCGGTGAACGCCACTTCATTATAAAGTCGACTGTTTAGGCAAAAAGTTCGGTTTTGTAAGATTAGATCACAAATTGGGAAAACACTGGCTTATATTTAAATGAAGATCTCAGTGGAAACAAAGTGCATAATGCCTGCAGCTAACGGAATCCGAATAGTCCTAAAAGAACAGATACTGCGCCTGTCGCACGAGAATGGCCTTTTACTACACATGCCTGATTGTGGAAAAAAGTAGGGATTATCCGTTATGTAGCTTTAGTTTATAATCCTCTAGGTGAGTTGTGACTGCAATGTGGCTGGCTATCGGTAAGCACGCTGAAAGTCCTAAATCCCCGCGTCAATCGTACTTCTCCATCATTATACTGATTGTCTTACTGCATGATGCATGCAAAGGTAAGATCTGTTTAAAATGTGGCTCCACACGCAGTGAGATATGAGGAATTTGACCGTCAAACTTTTAGTCTAGATGCTCAAACAACCGTCTGCGGGAAAATTTGTCTCCCGCTGAAGTAACACCAGTAAGTGTAGCACAAAGGATCTGAGTTTTCGCCCTAAACGGGTTTAATAAGGCAGAAGGTGTGACGGCTAAGGTAGGTGGTAAACCGGAGCAGGTCCCTCCGAGTCAAAGCAGAATTTTTTCAGGACCAGGCCGAACAGGCATTGTAGGGGAAGGGGGAAATGGGGGCGCCGGCCCGAAAGTGATGCTTCCTTGTGTTGCTTCAGTGCACCCCGAGAGAAGTGAAAGGACGTAGGGGAACTGCACTTCCACTTGTGTAGTAAAGCCTCTAGTCATCATATCCGAGTCTCTGAGTACCTTTTAGGCACTAGTTCCCAGAATGTGCACTATAACCACCAAGGGAATGGCTTAGCCAAGAGCAGAGGGTGGACATAAGCATTGGGGTATGGAAAGGGCCCAACTCCCTCCAAACTCGACTTGCCCAAAAGTTCGCATTATTTGGGACACACGTGTTTACTGGCGAAATATTACACCAACACATGGTGACACAATAAATGAGGAAGTAGAGATGGATCCAGTGCCCTTATCCCGATGTATTTCCTATAATAATCTATCATTTAAAAAGTTTTACTATCATCCTGACCGCGGCGTTCCATCTATACATGCGCAACTGGATGTTGTAAAATCAAAGACAGACCGCAAGTGATGTATCCAGGCCCATGCATAACATTCATTGGTATTCACCACTTACATACGTCATTGCGTTTACATTGGCAGCCCACAGCCGTGTGGCAGTGCAAAAACACTGTTAGAATCAACGTTTCCTGTACCGTAAGATGCATATTTGCGCCGAGAAACAGGGAAGGTAAGCTGATACTGCAGGTCCAGGGCGGTGTTATTTGTCGCTTTTAAGGCGACTGTCGGGGAGTATGCATCAACAGCAGCAGAAGCATTTTCTCTAAATGCATTTGGGCTGGATTAGAAATGCAGGGTGGACTCCACAAAGGAGTCACGCTGGTTGTCCTCCTTGGCCTAGTCATAAGTTGGTTTGGTTTGTGAGAAACAGCTATACAATATGAGGGCAAGCGGTGATACGATTTTATCCAATTAAAGAATCTGTTAAACCGAGATGAAATTCAAGCCAACGCTTACTTCTTCAGATATGGGCGCGAAGCCATTGGATAGTGATAGGGGGTCATGGTGCAAACTCACATTTGGTCAGGTTTGTGGTAACGCCCAGTAGGTTAGTTTCGTGTTCAGAAGGGTTTGAGCTTGCTGCAGAAGATCACTTATGTAAACGCAGACGAAAAATGCTACACGTAGTACCTCATTAGTGCACGGCGGGGAATTCTACTAGGTTTCTCAAACCAAAGAATATTCAGCTACTCTCTAGCGGTTGATAAAAGTGGCAAGATCATTTCCACGAGGGAAATGAGAAGATGGAAACTCGACCGCCGAAAAACGCACTCGAATTGTCTGATGCTGCTTTCCGGTAGGATAACTACTCCGCAATTCGAAGCACCGATACGGTCATTGGAGATACTGCCCTCTCGCGCGCTTCCAACTCTGCCCAGACAAAGTATGAGAACAAACTAGGACTGTCGGGCAGCAGGAGGTCAAACAGACTGCATGATAAGACCACCAGCTTTCCACTCAGTGAAACGGTGAAGTCCAGGAAGCAAGACGATGGATACTTATCAATAACCGTTATCGAAAGCAGAGTCCGATACGTTCCACTTAATCGCCTATCGCCAACTGCTTTCCGCACAGCATGGTTAGAAATGATGCCCAACAGTTTCCGAACAGCCATACAATGGCAAGCTCATGCTGGTGTTTGAAGTCTGGCTCAGTGAGCTTCAAAAATCTGGCGGAAGGCAATTTCGCCGACGTTACTTCTGGATTCCCATCGGTGTCGATGTGATGAAAACCGGATTTTGGGTTCTTAAGAACCGTTCAAACGGTTCAGATAGACCGTTAGGAACAGACAAGATTGTGATGGGACTGAGGTTCGACCCAAATTTAGCCTGATAGTTGGAGCTAAGATTGGTCAAACCATTGACTTGTATAAGTTTCCTTATATCTTCCAAGGAGAGATGAAAAAAGGAGCAACAGCTGCCGCATGACAATTGCAGTTAGAAAGTAAGTACAACCACGGAATGTTGGCAAAGGAGCTACTAGATCTCTGTGCACATGCGCAAAGCGTGCGTTAGGTGCAAGAAAAGTGCCAATTGGGCTTTCTTGTGTCGTCCTATTTCAGCTTTCTGACAGGCTAAGCATGCACTAGTACATTGGCGGATATCGGTGTTCATACTGGGCCAAAGGAAGCGCTCGCTGACGAGACGCTGGGTAGCCCGGATGCCAGGATGAGCAAGATTGTGTAACGTGGTACAAACATTTAGTTTCAGGCCGAGAGGAACCGTGCAATACGTCACAAAATATGGTACCACAGGTATTAGACAGAGGAATGGCCTTGATCTGCAGACTAGTATGTTCAAGGTGTTACGTAAAATTCGGTTGGTGTTTGTCAATGGAAGGGTGGGTAATGGTGTTAATTCCAGTTCGAGAAAGACAGTCAGTGACTTGATTATAAAGACATTTAAGAAATCGAACATCTGTAGTGTATTGAGGAATAAAATCGAGATGGCGGGCCTCTAAGGGGCGAATACTTGTCAGAGGGAGTAGAGAAGGCATAAGAAAGTGGTTTTCAGTCCGTCCACCATGTGTCCCACGACGTGGGTTGCGTAGGATGGTGACTGGCACGCAAATTAGTTTATTGTGATAGAGAGTTGTAAAGCATCTGCCACACTATCTCCCTCCTCCACCTGGATCCGGTAGCAAGACGGAGTTAAGAGGCCTGGAGACGGATGGGGCGCAGTGGCTGACATAGCTAAACATTCCATCTGCTCGTTGCCCACACAACATTACACCCGCACAATCTACCAATTTTCATCAATTGGGGTGGTTTGGATCCCAGCTGATTGGGGGTGCCATGAAGGCCACATTAATGAGGAGCCATTGAGCCTGACTCTCCGCCCTGAGAAGACTGATTTACCCAGGCATTTGGCAGCCTTCTAGGGCATGTGTTGTAGTGCGTTAGGTTTTTGATAACGAGGAAGACGCTGGGTGCTGTGGGGGAGGATGGTCTAGTGTCGACCCCCGTGGCGCTTTCCTTTCCCCACACCAGTTAACGGACTGAGCCGGTCGGCCATTTTATGCTGAGGCTGGTTGGAGTGGCTGGCGAGGCTTGAAGCCTTCGCCGAAGCATGCCACCAAACACCCCCTGTCCAGCAGTAGCTATGGCATTGGGCTGACTCCAGGGGCGGCTCCGGCCGCACCAGCCACCTGTGCCCTCTCCCATCCCAGGTATTCTTGACTCTGTCTTGACACCGGGCTCAGGTGGGGGAGGAGGAGAGAGTGCGGTAGCTGCAGCGCAAGGCTACTATCACTTAAAACTAATTCACGCGAAAGTCACCGTCCCTGCACCACCTGGTGTGGAGCATACGGTGGACTTCGTCGACATCGACGGTCGAACTGTCGGGCTGACTCTGTGCAGCCCCAATCTGACTCTCCTGTTGACCCAGCGCACGTCCAGTATGGTTCACGAGTGGGCGGCCCCATACAGAGGTCTGTGCGGTTATCTCCAGACATGCGGCACTGGCTTTTGGTTAGCTAATGATCCCCTTTAACTGTTACTTGTTCCGTTGCTACTGTTATCTGCGATTTCGGACTCATGTACGGGTTTGAAAGTTTAGAAAAACGAACTTGCTTCCGGGGCTTCATCAGCATCCTTCTTCTTTACTCTAGCGCATACCTGGAACTCGAATATTCGCTCTTATTCCCTCCTTCTATTCTCTGCGGGCCACAAACTCTTCAAGCAATACCAAGTAAACGTCGATGGTGTCATGATGCCATAAGAATCTTGGTTTGAAGCCCAACTAGGGTGTGACAGAGGACTAAACAAGTCTACGGACGGGGTAATTGCCTTCAGATGGGGAACATCTCTAGTTGCGTCGCCTGCGTTAGTTAGCCAAGAACCGCGTCAACCGAGTCGACAAGACATTCGATGCTAGTGATGCAATCACAGAGGAATAAACTATGGATGTTACAGTTGGAATCGTCGCAGTTAGCAACCTTCCCATTGGCTAGCAGGGTTGGGTATACTTGTTCATCTCATATGCAGCAAAACGCCTTAAAGTCATCTTTGTCAGTGTACGCGAGAGCACGAAGAGCTACACAGAAGACCTTGCGTTCTGTGCTAGTCATCGACTGTCAGCTGGCTTGTTTGCCTTGCCATTTCCATAGCCGACTCTTCCATTTGGTTGAGACGATAATTGCCTTTCTAAAAAATCAGTCTGAAGGGATCATGTATGGCCGGGCCCCTGCTGCTCTCGGAAGCAGATCACAGTCAGGTAACCCTACTAGGTCATTGAAAATTGCCTGCCGATAAAAGCAAAAATGCGCGTCCCAGGAAGAAGTTGAGAAGTATATGCGATTGCTGCGACAATAGCTTTATTCGCCTGGCATTTCGGATTCCAACTTGAATCCATGCTCAGAGGCAGTATCAATACGTGTAATTCTTACACAGGGAATTATTTATGGGATGCAGTCGCTATGGCAATAAACAGATCCCCCTTAATCGATGATGACTGTGCTCTGGTGCGCAAATTGTTTGATGGCCGGTATGCGGGTCGTTATCCGCTGAAATTTCCTCCCCCGTGTTGGAGGTTGGTTTGATGGTTGCTCGGCCAGCTGGTTCACGCGCACTGGCACTGAAAAAGTGCGTTCGTCTGAGCGCTTCCTGAGTAACTGATTGCTTTGGCCAAACTGGGTCTCAAAACTGAATATGGTTTGGGGAGGACATTGCACTTGTTAATAGAATGGGACCCTAAAAACCATGATTTAAGCAAATCGCAGCTCATGCGAGTATCACCGATGCAGTTGCCTTGCCCGCACCTGCACCAAATCCGATAAACAACTCCAGATGTTTCTTGCCGCGGCAGTGGGTCATTTGATCTCATTACCTGTCGCGGGATGGTTGCCTCTGGTCTGTGTGCGACTCCAACTCCAATTGATGCCAGAGCTAAAGACTTATAGGGACTATTTCATAGCTATCATTAGCGGAGTATGCCCATTGAAAAGTTTTTTATATATTCGCCCATTTTGATCAGTGTTGACGGAGTTTACTCTTTCTGGAATTCATATCTTGTCCTCTATCCCAAGGAAGACAAAGAAACGCGAAATGCCGAAATATAATTCAACTTTCATGTACCAATTCACTTTCATAATTCAACTAGTTGATACAGTCAATCAAAACCACATTCCTTTCCTAAGAAAAACCTGCAATATGTATATCACGCGTCTCGTTGCCAGTGTTATATAACGGTCCTTCAAACCTCTGTCTAACAGAACCATTGTTATGGCGTGGTGAGTTTCAGTATCCTTCTTATCAGCTTCCAAATAATCCCAATAGATAGCAATTCCGTACCATGAGAATACAATTCTGGATCAGCCCACTCAGTGATGTTTTCTGTGGCAAGCAGCGTTGCTATCTTACCACAGATCTTTTAAATGCCACCGTTCAACGGCTGTTATGAAGTTGCGTCTTTCTGTTACTTAATAATGGAGCAGGAATTCGACGATTCTACATCGTACTGCTTGATATTCATACACTAGACAAGCTTTCCATAAAACTGTTAAAGTTTTTACTACGATTTTGTGATCTCAGTCCAACATCGAAGATGAAATATCTAGACCCCTATATCCCCCGGGCTATTGTTACTGTATTTAGCCTTCGATAGCAGCTTACTAGTCGCGGTGCGCGCTTGTTCTAATTCGAGTAGGCGGTCTCTGTTCGTTTGGATTTACCTCTTTCCCTTCAACGTAGTATTGTGCAACACCTGATTCAGTCGGATTCAAAATACCTTAATCAACCTTGAACTTGCAGCTGATCTAAATACAAAGCTTTTCTGTCCGCTATAGTATTTGTGTCTGGCTCACACGATGGGTCAACTCATTTACCCTGTAATCTTCAACTATTAAAAAATGACAAGTTCACATTGGCTTCTGGACAAGTCAAAGGTATTATTGGCTTCACGATTCATCTGTAGATGTGCAATCGAGAGTTGTTGAACACCAAATAGTTCCATTATCGTGGTTTACTTGTCACAGTTGAAAATGCATGTTCCACTGTTAAAAAGCACAATATATTTATGAGGAATTAATTTTCGACTAATTCAGCTAATCGGAGTAATGAGGAGTGCTCGCCAAGGCGATGGATGACTATCTATCTAGTCAATCCTAAGGACAGAGGTGGAGAGCGCTCAAAGTGGGGAGGGTACTTATCTTTTCAGTTGTTTACTCGGAACTGAACATCGGTCTAGCAAACCGTTTCCAGTGTGGAGGCGGCATTTTGTTTTCCATTCTTATATTTATACCATATACCTTTGTTTACCTTCGCGAGGAAACATCACTTTCTCCGCACTGCTGCTGTTGTGATCGGTTAACTCTGCCCCCCCTCCCCTTCCCCTCCCCCTCCCCCACCCCACACCGCCGTGACTCCACCCTATATGCCCTTTCTCTTATCTCAGATTCCATTGGATGTGGACCTCCCGCCGGCAGCAGCCGCGGCGATCGATCAGCCAGGCTACCTAAAACTCTGGTGGGCCAATCACCTGCCCGCGTGCATGGTTCGCTGTTTCACTATAGACAAAGCTCCGGGATACGTGGTCTACTGGGCGACCCTCTCCTTCGTCTTCTGCGTGGTCGCTCTTCTCTGCACAGTTCTGCTGGTGCCCGTCACCACAGGCGGTATTGGTCCCGTCATCTGGCGTTACGTTGGTGCCACTCTGTGGCTGCTGCTAATTCTCTGCTGCATGGCCATTATTGGCATGCATCGCCAGTTCCCCGCCCAGCGACCCAAACTCTACAGGGTAAGTGGACGGACAGGCCAGCTCCGGGGGGGGCATCTCTAGTGCAGAGGCCGCCCCTCTGCGTCCAGCAACTGAATGCTATGTTGTTTGCGGGTTTTATGAAAAAATGCTCCTCCAAATTTGAAAAGGGTTAGACCAGACATTCCTGCCCATAAGGAGAAGACGCGATCACTGGAACAACAATTTAGTTGGCCTGACGTTTCGGATTCTCACTCGAACCCATCATCCGAGGCAGTGGCAGATAAGGGTGGTAGAGGCACAAGGTGAGCAGTATTTACAGTACGTAGTGGCCACTATAAATAATTCTCACCGTGTGCCTTTATCACCCTTATCTGCCCCCTTCTCTGATGATGGGTTCAAGTGAGAATCCGAAACGTCAGGCAAATAAAATTCTTGTTCCGGCGATCGCATCTTCTCTTTCTGAACTGCTTCCTGGAACTTTTCGGTTCACTTCAATCAGCATTACTGCCCATAGTTCACAGTATCACAGTAAAAGAAGAAGGTATATCGCCACCCCCTCCCCTATTAACACGACTCACTGGTATGACTAGACGAACATTATTGATCATATGTTTGATCTTGTACTCCGTTCTCGATGGCCCGATGAGAATTTATCGAAAGCACGTGTATGCTCGCCAACTAGTCTTCTGACTCCTTTTATGGGCAATTTTCGCAACTCTAAAGCGGTCCAAAGATCCGGTGGTGTTAAAAGCACTCAATGGGTACCTTCGTTTTAACGCCAGACTTGTGGAGGCGACAGTACTAGCCAATTTTATTGGGGACTGTATTGAAAGAAACGAGTATTCGAACCACTTCTGGATAGCGCTGCGGCGTAACGGTACAGTTATTAGCACCGAAACTCTGAGGAGATACGCAGAGAACCAACTGGAAAGCACTTGTGTGAAGATAGAAGAATTAGAGCATCACGAATGTCAACGCGCTGTCGTGTTGGACACTCTGAGAGAAGACGAGAGAAGAGAATTTAGCAGCTATACTCAGACCATAGGAGGAAAACGTGGAGACGCAAAGAGATCGTCACTTCTTCAAAAGGTGTATGAAATGAAACCACAATAAAGGTTTCCCAAAGATCCAGATCGGTACGTACACAACTATGCTTCTATGACACTGGATAAAACATCGCTTGAAGCATTATCCCTGGGTCCTAAATTCGGAATGCCTGGTCGGAAAGTTAATCAGTTAGAGTTGGAAACCCAATCTGAGAATCTCTACAGCAAAACTTACGACTTAAAGCCCATCTCCGCAGATAGTGTCCAACACTTTAAATCAACACTGGTGAATTGTAGGTATCAATACCTGAACAGGAAACAAATTAGTTGAGGATTACTGACAAAACGCACGTAGAGAAGTTAAAAAGTTTTGAAAGAACAACGATATCTTGATAACTAGACCGGACAAAGGAACAGGCGTAGTTCTAATGAACAGATCCGACTACGTAACGAAGGTGCAGTCCATCTTATCAGACCAGACAAAATTCAAGAAAGTGATGAGAAAGATAGCACGGATGAAGTAGAGGCACACCTGACCGACTGCTTTAAAAGACCACGCAGTGGGTGTCATAAACGACCGTGACCTCGAACGCCTCCGACCAGTAGGCACACACATCCCTTGGGTGTATGGTCTACCGAAGATCCACAAGGAGGGCCTGCCAGTTCATCCAATTTTAGACATGCGCAAATCACCGTATCATGCAATAGCAAATTGGTTAGCAGAGAAACTCAAACCCTTAGAGCGTCAGCTGGCGCCACGTAGCTATCTGGATACGTTCGAATTTATTGACGACGTCAAAGCCATAAACTTAAACGGCATGATGATGCTCTGTTTATAGGTCTCATCGCTTTTTACAAACGTGCCGGTCACTGAGACAGTCGATTACATCTGCGAATTCCTATTGACAAATCAGCAAGAAATAGGAATACCGATGAATGCACCAAAGGAGTTATTACTAAGATGCACATTTAACGTGCAGTTCCTTTTTGACAACCAACTGTACAGACAAATATATGGCGTTGCTATGGGCTCGCCCCTTGGACCTCTCTTAGCCGATGTCTTCATGGGCAAGCTGGAGAAATCCCAGCTATGCGATCAGATCAATAAACTAAAGCACTACGTTCGCTACATTGACGACAGCTTTGCGATTGTCAAAGAAGAAACCAATGTAGATGCACCCTCATATACTGTCAGTCAAGCACATCCGTCCATCAAGTTCACGTTTAAGGTAGAAACAGGAGGTTCGCTTCCTTTCTTAGACGTTCTCGTAAGCCGAAGATCTGACGGTAGTGCCCGAAGGAATGTTCATCGAATGAAAACCTGGTCTGGACAATATACGAACTTCGGCAGTTTCGTACCCATCCAACAGAAACGCAATCTAGTCCGTTATTGGCGCAAAGGGCTAGAAAAATTTGTTCGGTGAACTGTATCGAAGAAGAGCTCCGAAAGATCCAGAACCTACTTCACGAAAATGGCTAGCCGGATAGATTTATTACAAAGAATATGGTCGCAAGACCATAAAAAACCTACCACACTTACTGCAGAAAAGAAAACTCTATTTCTCAAAGTCCCCTTTCAAGGGGATGCGGCAAGTGAACACCTGAAAAGACGCCTTGACCAAGCCATCGCATGAACCTTCCCAGCGGCGAGGATTCGGATATTATTCTCAACCAACCCAGTTTTACACGGAGAAGGTAAGGATAGGTTGCCGGCTCAGACCACCTCCGTTTGCATCTACTCATTCAATTGCTCCTGTGGAGCAGGTTATATTGATTGCACGAGTCGGCGTCTATCCTAAAGAATAAGGGAACACCTCCCGGCATGGCTGAGAAAAGGTGAAGTTAAAAGCATAAACAGCGCTATTCTCGCGCACATGGTTTATTCCGGGCACCGCGTGGACCCTAACGAAGCTTTCCGTGTGATTTTTAAGGTGCCACCAAACTACCCCACTTCAGTGGGTCAGCGGCTGCTAGCAACGGCAGAAGCCACCGCCATCCGGTTGAGAAAACCGATCTTGTGCGCACAAAAGAACTTGCTACAAGCTCCGTGCTTAGCTAGGCCAACGACAGTTTAATGACATGCCCTCCACGCCGTCTCCTCTCCCCCCTCCCCGTGAACGACCAACAACCCCTCACTGCCGCTTAACCAGTTGTCTCTTATCTCCACCCCCGCTTCCCTATTAACACGACTCACTGGTATGACGAGACGAACAGTATTGATCGTATGTTTTAGCTTGTACCACGTTCCATATAGATGTACTGACCTGAGGAGAATTTATCGAAAGCACGCTTATGCTCGCCAACTAGTCTTCTGCATACAAGATAATTGCAATAATTGTACGCTTGTTGGAGGTACGCTACTCCGAAAAATTCGACTGCAGATCAAAATAAACTAGTCCGAACAGCGCACAAACCATGTTCTGAAATCCGTGACTGTGTGAAGCGCCGAGTCGGCCATGCTAGTTGGTTGGACGTGGTTTATGGATGTCTAGGTGAGCCCTACGCTCGAACTTCCTGCTCTGGCCTCACTTCTGGCGTCCCGTGGCCGCAGTCTAGGAGGGTCGCCGGTCGCGCCTAACTCCTTCGCGAAGTCGGTAGTTGTTCCGAGCCACCACTTAGGGAACCTCTAGAGGGTACATCAAATCGTGGCTGAAGCCAAATCTACGTTTCACATTCACAACCGAAGACCGCAATTGTTTTTACACGGATTTTTGTCAGACGGTTAAGTTGCAGAATTTGGCACTCGCAAACAGCGCAAATTTTTATTTTAGTATAGCGAATACTAGTTTATAAAAATGTGGATGCTGTGTAGAAAATATGGCAAGTCCCTGCAGAATGCCTGTAATGGTTTACTTTCCTTGAAAACTGGAAAGGGGCCACTGGAAACCGCATGGACCCGATTTTTACTCTTAATAAAAATTACACTTCCTCGTCCCAACACCTCGAAAACGAAAAAAAATATAGTTCGAAAGTAAAAAGGTCTATTTTTCACCATATTTCGCTGTGCACCAAACCTTGTGTCCTCTAATGAAAGTGCTTTTATTGGCTTCTATATGACATCTAAAGTTAGTGTGATCATAGGCTGTAGACTAGGGTCACTCGCATTCCTAAATTAGCCTTGTGGTTGTGGCGATTCTTACTTAAAATGTTAGAAAATATATCAAATAGTATTTCCATGAGGAACCCATAGAAGGAAGTTTTCATTAATATATCAACAATTAACCGCCTATGTTTTAAAACAACACCTTTCGCGTATTTAAGCACTTACAGTTATTTTTGGAGGAGGGCTTAGTTACAAGCACATTGCTTTCCGTTTGGACGGCATAAATCATACTGTTATATGTGTGTTACGAGTTGGGTTTCCTTAAATAACAACTTTAATCCATTGTCAATGTTATAAGTGCAAAGTTTGGATAAGACAGGCGTAACCACAAAAAATAAAAGCCCTGCGTGAACTCATCTTGTCCATATTCTGTCTGTTTTAGCTCCCTATGGTGCCATTCATGCCGTTTTGCACAATTGTCATCAACTCCGTCCTGATTGCCGAGTTGTCCTGGATGACCTGGGTTCGGTTCCTCATCTGGGTGGCCATTGGTGAGTGCCTGTAGCCATTCCTGTCCAAACTCTACCTTGCCCCTTCCCTCCTGCCTCCACCGTAGTCCCCGACTTAGCTTTATAGTCCTCCCAGTAAGACGACTTCTACGTGACCCATTTTTTGAGGCAGCATAAAGATGTACAGTCGAAAGTTGTGGGAGTAAAACGGATGCTTCCAGTTCTCTCCTTTCCTTCGCACCCTAAGAAGACCCACCCCTGCCACAGATGTATGGAATGGGAACTGGAAGCAGTTATTCTGTGACTAGGCTACAGTCAACCCTTAGTTGTAATTTCACGAGATATTTTGCTTTCCCTTCAGAACACTCGTTCGAATATCTTTTTCTAAGTTGGGTAAGGATGCCTTGTATGGTCGCCTTAACCGGACACGCAAGAAAGACCCGTCCACAATACACGTGGCTCTGCGCTAAATTCCAAGGAAATTATGTCTGGGATTAAGGTGAGGGTAAGGATTGAACTTCAGGTTAAGGTCATAACTGGGGTTGGGGCTATGATTAGGCTAAGAGTTAAGGTTATTATTGTGTTAGCTATAGGCTTTAGGTTTAGGGGAAGGCAAGAGTTAAAATTAAGGTGAAAAGTTAGTTTTTTGTTAGCGTAAGACACGGGCATATTTACCCTTCTTGAAATTTACCGTAAGGTCATCTATTTTAAGTCGGCGGGGTGGTTCCTATTCCTGTATCCTGTTTAGGCGGCCATACAAGGCATCCCTGCCCTAGGCTGCACTGGTGTACGAGCGATGTAAGGAGGTCTTGTGAAACATACCGTTCCATAAGCTACTGAGTCAACTAGCCACGTTTAGCTAGGTTGAGATTTTCGATGGCAATGCAAATGCCTGTAGTAGGTCAAAAAAATGTTCATTCCTTGTCATTTCGTCCTTCAGGATGGAGTTGTATAAGCCATTGTCGAGTTTCCATATGTACGCCTTCAGTAGCTAGACAACTTCAGTCTGAGCAGTGAATTTGGTCAAAACGCTGACCTGCACTATAAAAGGGTTGGTTGCTTAAATATGGATCAGTTCGTACTACGGGTTGGCTAGCCTTAAATTCCAAGGGGTACCTATTCCGGTGGCCATAACACTAATCCTAGCTCTCGAAAACTTAACCATAGCCACCCTTGGAATGTTGAGCAAGGTCACCTGTAATACGGGGGAGTCCCTAGTCCAGTGCTTTACCCCTTAAATTGACTACTTTCTATGGCCAGTTAAAGGCACATCGCAGTTTGCGTTTGTGAACATCTTTTAGTTTATATTTTCTAAATGAGGAGAGCTAATTGAGCGCATCGAGCAAAAGAACTCCCCCATTCGAGTATACTGTAGGAAAACGAACGTGAATAATTAAACTCCAGTGGATGTTTCTTATCAAGTTGACTTTATTACGAGATAGAACGGTAATTTTGCTCTAAACTTAATGGTCCGGATCAGAGGTCGTATAATCCATAATATGGGAACATCACCCGTAAGGAGGACTGTGAGATCTGGAATGCGATGCAATCCTATCCTCTCAAATCGGACGGTAAATCACTGTTGTCGTATTCTGCTGTGTGACCACCCTCTGAAAATGAAATGATCATCAATTTTAACTGCCTTTTGTTTTCAGGTGACATAGAAGTGGCGTTTCGCAGATTAGATTGGAGTACTGGATGTGATTGTGAAATGTTCTTAAAAACTGGAGGAGGGAACTATTCTGAATGTACGCCTGGTTCTGTGCATAGTGCTGGTGGTCTTCCGACTACCTTTTACAGTGTTCTATCAATGTGAATTCCACAGTCCTTTATATGTCCAGATCTCTGCGTGCTTCCACGTCTTTTAAAATTATTCCCTTTAATCGATCACGGCTATTCTGGCGATAAATTTTGACCTGAATTCAAGCGCAAGACCACGCATTCGGATATGCCAGACTTTTAAAGCCATTCTTTCGATCAAACCCTCAGTTTCTGTATGATGCTTTGATTGCAACTTCTCTGCATTTCTAACACAATTGACTTTGTTCGTTGATATTTTGCATAATCAATGAACATGGCGGTCTCGCAGTCTGATTCCCTGATGCAATCCCCTCGCGTTAATCGGGAAAATTAGTCGAACTGAAGCAGACTTAAACGGGGCGCCACGTTCCACATTTTCCAATTCTTGGGTGCACTTAGTGGCAAAATATCCTCATAGTCTGGAGGCAGCAAACTATCAATCTGCCCAAGATGGCTGCCCCGAATTCCAATTTCCCGAATCTTCTGTAAAAGGAGTCTATGTGGTGTGCTACAGAATGTCCTCCTGTGTAACAGGCCCATTTTTTATGTCTAGCGAACATTTGTGAGGACACAGTAGCCGCAGCTGGTTACAGTTTGTTCCACTATGTTACACATTTCGGTTATCATGACTGGATGATAACTCACGAACTCTGTTCTAGATCTACCTCCTTAAAGCTCCGGAAGATAAATGGGCGTTTCCATTCTTGCGGTAGGTTGGCTTTTTCATATATAATAAATAATGGTTGGCAAGATTCACTGACAAGGTGCAAATGTGAATATAAACTCCGGACCAGGTGACTTGACGCGCCCCAGTCGGAGGAACTCTGGGCAAGGACTGGTTGTGCGACCCCACTAACCGGTAACGAACTACTAACCCGACAGCGGATTTTACGGATAGGGTCAGGGCTAGGATTAGGGTTGAGATTAGGGTTATGTTGGCGTGTAGGTAGGCGTGCGTATGTAAGCGTGTAATATGGTCTAATTCAGTGGTGAAAAAACAGCTCACTTGAAGGATGATAGTGAGGCTTATACATTTCTTTTAATTCCCAACACTTTACGGCCATTTCACCGTCCTCTAAACTATCTTTACCCCATTGTCACCGTTCAGATATTACACGCCTACTTATCGATTTTGTTCATTAGTACTGTCGTACAATATTTCGTTGCCGGTTAGTGGGGCATCACACAATCATTCGTTGCCCCCTTGTGTAACAGGGACCACTCGCCACGGGTCGTTGGAGTTGGTGTGTTTGTTGAGAGCGTAGAAGAGGCCCGAGAGTGAAGTCATGGGAGACGGCGAAGTGATGAAAGTAACAGTTGGGAGATGCACGCGTGAACGTAGGTTCCGCTCGTATCATCTCGAAGGCTCCATCCCGTGTATCCCACATTGGAGCCACAGGTAACGTAGGCGCAGGCGAGCCGATTTGGTGTACCCGTTGCTGAGGGGAGTTCTGTGCGCCGGAGTCACAGATTCTCTGAGATTTGAGTATTGTGGTTCGTGCTGACCAAGATAGAGGAGGCAGACACGGAGGCATCTAGCCAATGAAATCCAAGTTCCTAAAGTCCGCTCACAATGCAGTGCCTTCGGACTAATGCCCAGATTTTGTTGTTCTTGTTGTTTTTTTGATCGTAACATTGTCGTGTTAGCGGCTATTGTAACCGACAGGGGTCAGGTGAGAGGGAAAAGTGCGTTCACAACGAAGGTACGCAGCTGCAGATAGTCGTCGGCAGGGTTGTTCTCCGGTAAGATATTTATGTGCGCCTTCGTCTTCCTTGGGCCTCCCGTGTTCAGGTAGTTTCGAAGGTTACCAGTTCATTCTTTAAGTCAGTTAGTTCTATCCACTCGTTCTGCCCAGAAGCACACAATCGGATAACCCAATAACCTCCAGCGAAACCAAGATGAAGGGGCTAAATCAGTATCCTACGAACAAAACGATACATTCTCCCACCGTCTTGAAGTGCAGGCGAATTTTTTTTGTCGGTCTAAGCGTTCGCTGCATTATTAGTACTGTGAAACGGATCCCTCTACGCAGAAGCTAGTAGGTCGTCATAAAGTGCTAATTTTATCCTAAGATTATCCTTACTCAGTGCACCTATTAATTCCCTAAACAAGATGAAAAATAATTAATCCCTGTCTGCGCTCTTATGAGGAAGTTTTGAGAAACACTTTGTAGTTGGCAGTGTTCATTTACAGGAGATATTTTTCAGATTCACCTTGTGGTACAGTCACAGAAAATGTTCAAGGGACATATTACTTCTACGGCTTATTCCAAGAGTGGTGGTTGGTTTTCTATCTCCTCTGTCCAGTCGCAGCAATGCCAAAGATTTTGGTACTTGTTGTCTTACCTGACGTCCCACAGAGGGACTCTGCTTGAAACATTTAATTTCTTTTCCTCCGTGGTAATAGATTCAAAATTAGGCTCGTGACATTTAAATTATGCCCAAGAGTAAAATCATTCGGAACAGACTTAAAGTCAGCAGTTACAACAGGAAAGGGTTTCAAAGCTAGAAGAGTTGCTGTTCAGTTAATCTGAGGTTCGGGAGAGAGCATCAAACTTCCTGAAAACCTGCTGGTTTCGTAAAAATCCGGCGCCACCGTTCGACCAATATGCTTCCTTCAACGCCTACAGGCGTGTATGCGTAGCGTGTGACGCCAGGTAATTCGTTTGTGTGGGACTCTCCGATGTGCAGATAATGCGGCGAAGCGCCGACACTCATTGATTTTATGTTTGAGGTGGCACTAATGCGGGCGTTGAGTAGTGACAAATGCAGTGGGGTGATTGCATAGTACTCGCGTATGCACTCAATAAAGCGTTCTAGGTAAACGTGCCTGCACGTTTGACTGAACATCATTCCTGGTTGTTTTCAAGTTTAAGTTCTATAGGCTCCACACTACTGGAGGCGCAAAAAAGACCTTATTTCAACTACCTCACCTGATGGTGGGTTATGGGTTTATTTTTGAGTTGCGGAGGAGCCTTCCGTTTCGTCGGTTTCATCGTCTTGGAATGCCAGTTACCGCAGACGTACGATGTGTCTGCTTCCTTTGTTTAATTTCAAAGACATTTTTTGGAAGGCAGCAAAATTCCTCTACCCTCTCAGAGATACATAGTGTTCTCTCTCCAAAGGGTACCTTAAGGGAAATCGGACTTTCAAAAAACAATCGACCTGCTGTGTAGTTTGTTCTCTCTGATTCCTGCCAGTTACTATTTCATCTGAAAGTAATGCATAAATCTGAAGGTAAACCGTGTCGATACCGTCCCAAATTGTTTCTTAAGCCGTTCAGTTGAATAGTATTAACTCCAGTTGAAAACGACGTGTTTGCATCCACCTAAAATAGCGAAAGCGGTATCGGGAAAGCTGCAGCCGTCGAAGGTGCATCACCCTGCCTAGGGACTCTGCAAATCACGTGCCCAGATGTTTCACCAAAACCGTAGTGCTTGATAAGTCCTCCTTTGCCTGCAAGCATGTTTGAAAGCCAGGGGCCTATAAACGTCACTCTTAGCTTGATAACGTTCGGGTTTTTCAGAGAAACAACGACTTTCCAAGGGGAACTTTATCAGAGGAGTCAAGTTTTATGTCAGTGAGTGGGTGAAAGGACTTAAATATCGGGTTACCTGTAATCACTCTGACATTAAAAGTTCCTTCCCACACACAGTCAAGGGCTGGTTGCGCAGACGAAAACCTTTACTGTGCCTTTAGTTTCCTTCACGTATAAGACTCAAGTCAGAAACTGTAAAAACCAGCAGTAACCGGAGACAACCCCTTCGCAGAGAAAAGCGCTAGCAAATATATAACGCCTGAATAGAGGTCAAATGACTCTTTTGACGCTAGGTTCGCTCGATGGTTGAAGTCCATATCAATTTTTTAAAAAACGTTGACTAGAAGGTCCTCTGTGACAATGGAAGCAAACAGTTGAGTTCCAGAAAGCAGTCACGCAGAAGGGGATACGATCGCTAGAACACAAGGTTTATTGGCATGTCGATTCGGATTTGCACTTGAATCCGTCATCAGAGACAAAATAAGATCAGGTCAGTGAATTGGGTAGGTGTTGCGGTACCACGTGTGACTACACGGGATGCATTCGGAAGCTGTCAATTGAGATAGGTATACAGTGGCACAGCACTTTCATCCTATCAAAACTGCAATGGCTGCAAGGCTCTTGTTCCAGTGATCGTTTGTCCTTCAGGGCGCTTCCTTGTAACCTCCGAATGAACCCCAGTTTTGCGCTTTTCTTCCTATTTGTGGTGTGGAGAATATGGTAACTGCCATTCGGCCGTCATTGAAGCGGTCCCCTATGGTGCGCACCGGGGAGGCACCTTGTGAATGGGGTGATAAAACTGCTTGTGTGGCTGCGCGATAACTGCTGACTGCTCAGTGACTCAATTTTGAGCTCGAACTACACCCCATGCAACTTCGAACATTTTCAGCAGTCACAGACAGAGGACGGTAGCGCCGCCCATTTTACTCGAAATTACAATTGGTTGACGATATTTTTAAAGAGGAAGCTGGAATCTCGAGAGATATGTTTTTCGGATGTTTAGGGTACAAAACAAAAATGAAGTTTTTTCCTGTGAATCACCGTTGGAAATCCACAAGATTTTTTCTAGTTGTAATCATGTTTTTGTGTAACTGGTGCCAATTACCTGTGCCTTTTAAGTGGTTGAAAGTCAGGCTGCTGAATTGGAGTCACCGAAATATCTTCATGGTAGCGTTCTTTCCGCGATCACCCCGTATCGTATGATTTCGGATAAAAAGTCTCAGATCGGGAGCTTCTGCCGGCCAGTGCTACATTCAAATACGCTCTGTTGAATATCACGAGGACAGTTACCCAAAACCAATTTACAGATACGTTTTCGTTCTCAGTTTTCATCGCCAGTTTTTATTAATACTCGGAGTTTGGTTGCCGTTTGATCCCCTGCTGTGATAATGTCTGGCTTTATTAGTCTACCCTCCGGAAGTAAAATGGAGGACAAAGTCACAAATTCTCGATTAAAAGGAAATTCCGTCCAACGAATATTTAATTTAGGGTCTTTATGTGGGGGCTCTGTACTGAACTCCAAAGCGCAACGGAATGATCATGTGCCGTAACTTGATCGGTGAACGTCACTTCCCACGATGTTCACGCACACACGTATACAGGCAACAGTCCAGACGCAGGTAGTTTCCCGGTCGTTACCGATCATCAGTGTTGCTTAGGCCTTATGTAGTGAGGTATATACACAAACAAAGCAAACACGTCATTATTGCTGTCGTGTTTAGGATCTTGCCAAAAGCAAGCTAGCGGGTGGACAGAATGGGATTGACCGAGATCCTAACTAGAAGAGTGCGGGTGACGCGCTCAGTTGACTTGTTTACATACCTTACTGCTTAAGGCCTATGGCGTACTGATGATCAGTAACGACTGTTAAACACTTGCCTGCATCTGGCCTTTTGCACGCTTCGTTTTCACTCTATGTAATATATATATATGAGTGAAGATTCGAGGTCCAGATATCTTATCGAGCTCATCATCCTCGAGGAAGACGAAGAAGAAGGACGAGTTCATGGACCGGGAATGTATTTGGACTCGATTTCGGAAACCCTCGTTTCCATCATCAGAGTTCTGTGGTCTTGACTTTTTCAGCCTTGACGCCTGCGGTATTATACCCTGCTCGAGTATGAACTTTGACCTCCCTGTTTTCTGCTGATCAGGTTTAATTCTCCTCGCGTGACATAAGTAGATAGCTGCTGTCGATATTTATTGGCAAATCAGCGTGAATGGTGGTCTGTCCCTCGTCAGCCAACGGACTGATCAATCGTTGACGGCCGCGTCGAGTATGTCGGGCCTCGTAGCTGGTGGTCAGTCGTCGGTTACGGCTTTCGGCTCGTCTCTTTCTCAGTGTCCGTTTCCGTCATGCTTGTATTGACCCAGATCTCATTACTGCTCGAACTTTCGACTCGAGCCTTTTGCGGTATCACCTCGGTAGGCGGAGGCAAGTCTATGGCTCTGTTAGTGCCCGTTGGATCAACTTTCGAGCAGCAGTCTGGCCATCTTATCGTTGGCTCGGCCGATTACCCTAGTTTTCTCAAAGGCGAAAATATGGTTCTTCTGTTGTATGTGGCTATACCAAAGCTGTGATGCGAGGTATGTTGGTGAAACGGGCAAACGCCTTGGCACAAGATTGCATGAACACCAGCTTGCAATCAACCGCAAGGACAAGCTGTCTATGGTCTATGGCCACATACAACAGAAGAACCATATTTTCGCCTTTGAGAAAACTAGGGTAATCGGCCGAGCCAACGATAAGATGGCCAGACTGCTGCTCGAAAGTTGGTCCTCAACGGGCACTACGAGCCATAGACTTTGCCTCCCGCCTACCAGGTGATACGCAAAGGCTCGTGTCAGTTCGGGCAGGGGCAATGGGACAAGCAAAACCAAGCATGGCGGACAACGGACACTAGAGGAAAAGAAGAGAGCCGGCCGGAGTCACGTAACCGGCGTGGAACACCAACTCACCACCACGCCCACGAGGCCGAAATTAACTACGCGGCCGTCAACGATTGATCAGTCCGTTGGCTGACGAGGGACAGACCACCATTCACGCTGATTTGCCAACAAATATGACGGCAGCAAAATGTACTTATGTCACGTGGGAGAGATTAAAACCTGATCAGCAGAAAACAGGGAGGTCAAAGTTCATACTCCGAGCAGGGGTATAATGCAGGCGTCAAGGCTGAAAAAGTCAAGACCAGCAGAACTCAGAACTCTGATGATGGAAACGAGGGTTTCCGAAACGTCAGTCCAAATACATTCCGGTCCATGAACTCGTCCCTTCTTCTTCGTCTTCCTCGGGGATGATGAGCTCGATATATATATATATATATACATATATATATGCATATATATATATATATATATAAAATTGATTACTTGGCACCCATGGACTGGCTAATTAACACTGTCAGACACTGTGTTCACGCACACATCTGGTTGTTTTTAAATTTTCTTTTCCTCGGAGCGAGATGTCAGAGGGAGCAGAAAGTGCCGTAGATGCTATACAAGTCTATTTAACTATAATCTATTTCGTGCACAGGTCACCGGCGCTGCGCCCATTTTATGGGAAAAGCGGTGAACGTCCTCGCTTATAATGCTCGAACTATTATGTATGATCTTGGAACTCCATATAATCCCGAAACCTACTGATTTGTTTAGCTTGTGGGCGACAGTGATTCGCCACTGAATCGACCCACCTGCCTTTCTATTTGCGCAATTTTTTCGCACTCGCGGTGGTTCTAAACGCACTTCAGCCGCCGCCGATAGTAAACGATTTCGTCTCAGTCATCACCCAAAACTTCTCATTGATGTTAATCTTTCGTCGTGGGATCAGCACATGAGGCATCTGCATGTGCATATTTTAAGCACTGGACTCAGGAACAAGCTTCTTCTGTCAGGAGAGTTAGAGCCGAAGATATTGAAGACGATAAGCTAATTTTCCTCCCTCCTGTGCTTTTCCCGGCTGTTGTTTCTGAATACATTATCAGGCCGCCAAGTCTTGTGACGTAAGACACTTTCGATATCAAACTTTCAATTAATAACAATAATTGGTCGAAGTAAACCAGGTTATCAGTTGGCCGGCTTAACAAATTACCATCTATCAGACTGATGTAAGCTCTCTTGAGAAGCTGACACTCTTTTTGCCGCAACTACCTTTTTATCCTCCTGATCTGACCTTCCTACTGACCTTATTTGTTCCTGTCTCATTTCGAAATGTTTAACTAATACATCGTATAGTTGCCAATATCCCCTTGCCATTCCCCGAATATCACATGTTCTTCTGTTGCATTGCAGGTGGCCTTATCTATTTTGCATACGGTGTTCGTCATAGCAATCCCCTGAGTGGCGCAGAGGAGGAGAACCTGTTGGATGATACCGACAGCATAAAGAAACCCTAAATTTAACCAACGGTGTATTTCAGATATTCTTCTTGCCTTGCGAGGTTAACTGTTTCTCTTGCCCCCTTCCGTCCTCCTGACACATGCACATTCTGGCTCTGTCCTATGAAACTGCTCTGAGGTACTTTACCAGTTCTTTTGTTCACTAACCTGATTATTTTTAATTCTTCCCCTTGACTTGTACGGATCATTTAGGTATCCGATTTTTTTTTCGACGAACACTCACCCTTTTCCTGTTTTCCTTCTGGCGGTTGTATGGTCACGAGGAAATGCTTAGTTGTCCAAGTCTGGGTCATATCGAACCCCCTATTATTGTGCTTGATGGGGTGTTTATAGTGTTTCTGATCTCCGGAAAAGCACGATCTCTCCTTGGTTGCATGCATGCCTCTGGGATTTCATGCCCAGAAAATGATACCACTGTTAACAGAGGAAGAGATCCGTATTCACGTATTATTCTGAAGTCCACAAATAATCATTAATAACAGCTGACGAGAGCTCAATTTACAGCGACCCCACTGAGCAACTGCACTGCACTTTTTGGATAAATGACCCACAACTGAATCTCGCATTACATTTCTCCCATCACAGGATTCGGGGGCCTTCTTCAGTCGGTAGAACCCGCGTTGTCACTAGGGTTAGGGTGAGTTTCGCTTAACAGGGTTCCAGTGACAGCTGGAAGGAACTGACCTGGCAATATTCACCCTATGAACACCTTTAACTGATAAGAAGGCGGAATAATTAAGCACTAGAAAAAAGAATTCCGTATTTCAGACTTTTGTTCTCATCAAGGAAGGGATCAAATGTCTCGTCTCCGTCCGTTAGGCTGCACACAAACATTTCCTAGGAATACGACGTGAGACCACAGCTGAGGCCAGCACAGACGTTCGGAGGAGCAAAGGGCGGATTTGATCAGTCAGTTCAAGCAACTAGCAGCTGCCTTGAGGAAAGAGGAACACCTCTGGCCATACAGCTTGCTTTGCATTAAAGTCCAAGAAATTTAAATCGTCCCGTTTCCAAACCCTAACCCAAACCTTAAACATGAGCCTGACATTCATCGCAACTGAGAAGATGTAGACGCGATCACTGGCCCAAGAACTGTATTTGCTTGACGTGTCGGCTTCCAACTGGAACCCATCTTCAGAGACAGTATCAACCATTTATTTAGGCGTGACGCGCTCCAATCGGCCCGACGATGGGAGACGTTTGGCCTTCGCAAGGCCTTTAATTCTGCACAGATTCGGTTTCTGCAGAGGTGTCTCGACAATAACGTGTTACCGAAATGGGGTTCATGCAAACCCCCGATAGACACGGAGCTGTTGAGACGCGCAGTATTTCAACACGGAAGACGAATGATCCACCATATTGCCACGCGATATCAACCTTACCTTAACTTTGGCTCTACGCATACCACTAACCCCGATCTCCTTGGAAGCCAGCACAAAGCCTCCGGAGTAGGACGGGGTTCCTATTCCCGTATCGTGCCAGTTTTATTTATAGTCCCAAACTGTTTATGCAATTTGCTTTTACACCTTACTCTGAGAAACTACTAGCACGAGATTTCTGCTCTCCCTCACCTTCCCTCTATTTAAGCGTATTACCTAGCGATTATGTTACATGCAGTTTGGAGAAGGTTTATAGTTGCGTAGGTCTTTCAAGCAGTAGACGTAAAACAAAAGTTGGTACTCCAGTAAATGTTGGCATGAAGTGGAAGACACTCAGGTGTGGCAGAAGAATTGTGTATTTTTTCAATAACCTTCCGTTTCCCTTCAACTTGTGAGATCAGGATGGACGGAGACGCAGTTGCCGATTAGGCTATAGGCCACCCTTTAGTCCCCACTCCGCTCTAAGATGGGTTTTGGGGTCTCGAATCGAAGAAAGCTGTCACAACGGCTACAATAGCAAGCCGTGTAGCGGCTTAACGCAGTGGTTGTACCTTGGAGCGCTGCACTTATCGATTCAGGTCTCGAGTAGCACGAGAATGGAAGATGCCAGGAGAAGGGATTTATCGTTGCATAGCCCCGAGTCGCTACATCGAGCAGCAGTTATCCGGGCGTGTGCTCACGATGTCAAGTCGTGCCTCCGAAAGCCACTGAAACGGAGCTATCAGCTGCTTTTCTGAGTTTGTTGAAGCAGGTTCACGTGTATAAGTAGTGTGTGTTGCCTTGACCGAGGGCCGGCATATTCAAGTGGGTCATGAGTGGTTGTGGCCTTCTGAATGCGCGCATGTGCGCGTGTTGTAGTCGGCCGACGTGTTTGAACTGGCTCACTGAGAATGCGAATGACCTTGAGACAGCGGGCAATGAACAGGGCCGCTAGGCATCATAATTATACCCATCGACTACAGTTGTAACGGTTACCGCACCTTTAGTTTGTCAAGGGTTCAGTGAATTATCAACCTTTGTTGTCGCAGATGCACATTCAGACAGCTGATTAGGGCTCGGGCCAGGCCTTTGCCAACAGTGCTGGTGAGGGTGATCTGTTTATCTCTGTTACTAATCTGCCAATTTCTTTCGCATATGCAAATGTGCACAATGACTGGTGCTCCCTAAGGTTTGTGTGGTTTTTCCTTGTCTTACACCTTCCTGGAACAAGAAAGGAAGCTTGCCCTTGAATTGAGGCTCACCGTATGAATTGAAATTTAGGCCTCTTGTGAGCTTTTTCCACAGTACGCCTGCCACACTGCGCTCCTAGTCCCTTGGGAGAGAGAAGGAGGGCGATCGAAGTCAACGTTGATTTCTACCTGACCAAGTTTACAGAGGACTTCCGGCAGATTTTAAAAGAGTGGTTAAGAAGGAATACAAGCTGCCCGACCCAACACTACAAAGTTGGTTATTGTGACCTCCTCAATGTTGGTGGTCGCAGGTTGCCTTGATGGACACAAAGTTCCTTATTGCTAGACACTCGGTTTTCTTCCATCTCCCTCGGCCTCTGTTACAGTTATCGACGCTAATGGGAGGTTATGGCTTCATACTGTGCGGTGTTATTTACAGACATTCTATTTGTGCCCCTACAACAGACTGCGCGGTAGATGCCGTGAACCAATATCGGGGCCAGATGAGGGCACGACAGGCGTGAATAGGGATGCGCACCCATAGCCAATGGCATACGTGAGCGAGGGCGGGGGTGCGGTAGCCGCCCGATCCCGCCTCTAGTCTTACTGATTCAGTCTTGAGACCAGGCCCAGGTGGGTGAGGAGCGAGCTAGTGTGGTAGATGCTTTGCAAGTCTATTATTACTATAATTCACGCGAAATTCAACCTTCCTGCACCAACCCACGCAGTGTACATCTACGGTCAAGACGGTCAAACTGTAGAAAAAAACCAAAGGAGTACATCGCAAATAGCAGTGGCCTTTAAAATTGAGTTTTTAATTAGGTTTGTTTGAGAGAACACAAATGTAGGAGAAAGTATTTCATTTTATGAACCGATGGTTACTGCAGGACTCGTTTGTGAACGTTTATCCACAGCTGATTGGTTAGCGAGTGAGAGGCCGCAGCCGCCTGTGGGGGTGGGTCCTTCTTCTAAGGCGTCGGAGTCCTTTAACAGGAAATAGAGGGTTTAAAATCACAGGTGGCGACCGGGGACAAATATTTTTGTTTTTGAGTGTGCCGAGAGCTGCAAAGTTTACCTGCAACTGCTTAATAACCTTCCTCGCCGTCATGATAGATCTTGCGTTCTAAACGCCTTCAGGACTCTGTGTGCAGTCTAAATAGGGCTGACAAGACATTTCAGTCGACAAAGCTAATCAAGGTCATAATGTAAACCCCGTCGTCACTAGTTGTCCATCTATATGCCATAGAGTTTAACAGATTATATGACAAGATGAAATTTTTTACAACTAAAATAGTCGAAGCTTTTGAACAGTGGAACTGCAAAGCAATCAGTTTTCCAATAACCCGGTAAAGGCTTTTTAGGAAAACTAGTTCCCATCTACTGGCAGCGAAACATTTTAGGAACATTCATGGGAACCGAAAGAAGGATTTGTTTTCTTAATTTTCATCTATCCTTAGTTTTGGGTGTGGCTGGCTGATGTCAACAAATAAACAATTAGTGGTCGTTTCAGACGGCCCCCTCCCCTATCTCTGAGACGGAATTTCGACAGGTAACTATTAGGATGCGGACAAGCAAGCCGTCATCACACCCATTAAGACCACCAGCGTTGAACGCGAGAGCTGGTAATTATCATAGGTACGTGGTCGCAGCGTAACTGCATCCTACAAAATACTGTGCTGCTTGTGAGCTCGTTATTCTTATCTGTGACTGGCTCTGATTATGGGTTCGACTACAATTCCGGAACGACAAACAAATAAATTTCTTGCTCCAACGACCGCATTCTCATCTCTTTCTTTTCAAGCTGGAGATAGTGTCCTCGGGTAAAAAGTATGCATCTCAAATATTCGAATAATTACAAGCATTTTTGTAGCCAAAGGACTCATTTTATTTAAGTCTAAAACCGGAAGAAAGAAGAAGATATGGAACATGATAAGGGATTTTTTACCTGGCTACCTAACTGTATTCTCAAATCTATGCGACCGTGAAGAGCAGACCGTATGGGTTCCCAATTATATGTTGCCTTCATTTTGAAAATACAGTGTGAGTTATTATTAAACACGCCATACAGGAAGCTTCCTAGTTGAGGCATCCTTACTTAAGATAAGAGATGGCTCATTTTAGCCATATGAACCAGCGTGTTTGTGCACGTTCAGGGTTAATTACTTCAGATGGGAGACCGGCTTCCATCTACACCTAGACATTTTAAGAGGGTATTGTGGCTTGGCAGTTTACATCCGGTAGTATTAAAGGGGTTTGATGGATTTACTTATTTTCATTCGTATTTCACACAACAAACTCTTTCCTGCAAGACTCCTTCGTAATCATCAAAGTGACTGCTGGTTGACATCAGAGGTGGTGGCATGCTTAAGCCGAAGGACCTATGCTGTTTTTTTTATTGCAACTACTATTCGGCACCACCAGTAGGTCGTTGGTAATGATCACCTGCAAGATGTGGGCATTTGGACCCAAAAAACACAACATTGATATGATCCACCCTCTTTGCATCCCCGGAGAGCAAATATTTGTGTGTTTTTAAGTATCCATTCCCTAGTTTCCTCTTTACTGCTTGAGAGGAGGCCCATATTACGCGAAGGAACTTTAAACACTCTCCTGTTCTCTCGCTGACAACGATAAATGAAGATTTAAAACGCCGATAGAAGTAAAATCAGGCTGAAGACTTCAAATGATGTTCGGTTAAAAAACTTTGGGTCTGTTGGAAGGACGTGTTTCACATCCTTGTCAGTCTAGTTTTTCTTAACTTGGCACAATCGTGTGTCTGAACGGGGACTTACCTACCGGATGCGGTACTATGAGGGACCGAGCCCTCGTACGCCAGCTCAACTGACCACCGAATTGTTGCGAAATCAATTAAAAATGGGTCAAGTCGATAAAGGATTCAGATTGATTTTACGGATTTAATGCTTTGAGGTGTCATGCTTATGGATAGGAATTGCACAAAAATCCCAGTTATCCTCAAACTACCATACTGTTCCAAATTACTCAATAATATTCACGCTGTTCGTCCAATAAGTTGCCAACTGGGCTGATTTTTTTTTATTTCATTTCAATTTCCTAAAATATCTTAAAAATCAGCCCTGCAATGTTCACCATGTTAAACCTCATTTCTGACATCTAATGAAGGCAAGACGCATTACCAAAAAGAGCTTTTTGACATCTTTGCAGTCACGAGTGAGTCATACCTCAAACTCAGGCGGGTGTGTAAGGTGGGAATCCAAATCAGGTGATCGGAGACGTTGTCACCTTAAGTAGGGTCCATTCCTTACGGCTTGTAAATGGACGCAGTCGCATGAGCGGTCAAGTAGCAGATTGTCTGAGTTTAAAATTCTCCTTACTGAACTGACTCAGGTTTAGACCTCGGGCTTCCACCAAAGGCTCGAAGATGGCTATCTGAGGATGGCCAATAGGTCAGAAACGGACATGCCGGTCTCTCACGTATACCAAAAACACTTCCCTATCAAGGGTTACTGGGCGTCCAGCAACCACTTACGAGGTCTCGGGACACTGAACTTCATGTAAAAATGGGAAATCTCATTGCTGTCCCGTACTCGGGATGGATTTTCAGACAAAAACCGTTAGAGTTATTGCCTTACGTACCGTTTTCTGCTCAATGACATTTATATTTGACAGAAAACATCGTATCTTAGACAGCACTGGAGTTGAACACTGAAGTTTCAGAAGCAGAGGTTTTTAAAAGAACAGTATATTTAGGATATGGGTTACCTGCTCAGGTCAGGGTTTTGGACATTTGCTTATCCATTGTAGGAGAAATAAAAGAGGAATCTTAGTCTAAAAGTACATAAAAAAACCGAATTCCTTCGTTTCTGAGGGAACTATTCCACAGTTAAAAGCAAAAACTGGTCCTTTTTAGGAAACAATGAAAAGGGTATTTTGTAAATTCCAGGGAACCTGCATTATTTTAAGCAAAAATGTAGAAATATTTTAAGAGTGAAATAAGTGTAAAAGAGGGGGCTGAGTTCACATGATAAATTTGTGCATGTTGCACTTTCCCTGTATGTAATGAAGAATAATTGAAACTTTTTGTGGAATTATGAGTAAAACATATCATTATTATTTATTCTAATCGATTATTTATTTAATCTCGTAGGAACATAAACTCAATGGATTTTCAAATTGTGGAATATTATCCTTAGCAATCCCGACAAAGACAATGGAGACTAGAATGGCCATTTCTGGCTGATGATGGCTAATGAACCAGAAATGGCCATTCCAGTCTCTCTTGTTTTGGTGGGCATTGTTACTCTGCCTTTACTACTACTAAGCGCTGTGCGGCTGTTGACGGGGTTCGAGAGTGAGTCCCAAAGCAGAACGGGACGGATGAGTTGTGGTAGCGATGGATTAGCGTTCATCAATGAATATTATCCTTCCTTAGATGTCTGAAACGCGTGTTATAACGTGTGTACTCTCATTTCACAAACTTATTTTTCCCTACCGAAGATACCTCCTTTTTAGGTCTCTCGTGAGCGTTTATTAAATTTAGCATACTCATCCACAAAACAGTTTGGTATTAAACATGTAGAAAAAGAACTAAATTTTGGAATTCTCTTTGAAAATGTTTTTTTTTTTTCAAAAATTGTTTTATATGGCTGAGAAGTTTTTGGATGGAAAGCCATCATGTGTCCATTTGTAAATATGAATCGGGAAAAGGTGTATTAGTTCGAGAGAATTACTAAATATAGCAGATTTAGGCTTCTTAAGTCTACCATCCTCTTAAATTTAAGACAAGCCTTCTCTTACAAAGGTTGAAATCTTCTGCCTTTAATTGATTCTGAAAAATTTAGGCCTTTTACAGTCGTCATGAGGTAAATTCTCCGATTTTTCATAACAATCGCTTTTAATGTTGCTAACTTGGATCTAATATGTTATTTTCATAGGGTTGCAAATTGTTCCGCATCCTGAGTCCTTGAGTAATATCGAAAACAGCTGCTGCAGGCGAATACAAACCACTTGCAGCACACACACAAAAAATGTATTACAGGCTCGGTTTACCAGGAAAATACAAACAAATGCATTTCCTTGAAAAAGCAGTACAAACCAATATTATAGCAAACTGTCCAATAAATGACTACGCGTGCTGGAAATAGCTGTCTACATGAAGATATAATGCAGTACCTGTCAGTATTTAATAATGGAATGTGTGCTGTCTAATTCACTAGTATTATTTTATTTTATTATTATTTTATGTGATGTTTTAGACAGTGAAATAATCGTTACTTGGATATTGTTCTGTTGAAAATTTGTGTTAATTTTTCTACCCTACAAAAATGATATGCAGGAAGTAAGCAAAGACACGTTAAGCTAACTTTTAAAAGTTAACTATATCTTTTTATCTGTTTCCGGACTACGAACCAATGGCCATCTTGTTTGATGCATTCCTCTGGCCGATTCTCACTGAGCATGTCTGTGGGATATTGACGGATGTCGGAAGTAGGATGCATTTACTGTTGCCATTTTTTCATGAGATAATAAGTTGGAAGGAAGGATATTCCGAGATTTGAAAAGCTACTGCTCAAAAACCTTATAAATTTAACGTTTAAAGGAATTAATTGTAAGCATGTAGCATTTACGGACATAAACTTATGAAAATGCAAAACTGCAGTGAAATTGGCCGCAAGTTGTGGTTTCGAACAAAGACCGTTAATTGTTTTTCCATATTTACGAATGTGGTTATAAAGTCACTTTTATAGCTTTCAACTAGCTTGCTTTCCTTTTCCGAAATTATATCTGTAATTATCAATAGTCCGCCTTCTGCACGGTACACACCCGAAATCTCCATTGTTGATAGTTTGTACGGAGAGATATTGTTTGAAACCAGTTTTTTTAAAGCGAGACTCTTAAGTTGATTTCCAAGTTAACTTGCTTTCAAAAACTGTAGGATGTTTCAACGCGTAAATACCATTAAATTTTACTTTGAAATAAAATAAAATAAACTTTCTCATTTGCTATATAACAAAGCCCCTTAAGTGCAAAAAATCTGATACTCTTAAACTGTTTGGAAACCAGCAAATGTTGAAATCTACCACGGTGTATACGATGCCGACCCATAATGTGGACCACCAACAAAATTTACTCGAAGCCTATGCGTAGGCTCCAAGGCCTAATTTTGGAAAAAAATAGACGATACACTTTCTAGGCCTCTTGATTGCTGGTCTACCTGGTAGATGGAACGTGCGCAGTCAATCTGAGCTTGACCCAACAGCCTGGCTCAAGCCATAGACCGATTTCATCAAGGGATTCAGGTTAACATCTCATCGTTCTCCGGTTCAGTGACTTGGCACAGTGTGCTTTAGAGCATGCTGAAGAATCTACTCTGACTTTGTACTGACAATCAAGGATGCCAAGAACTCAGAAACGCACATTCTTTAGCTTACGTCCGCAAGCTCACCCAACCAATGGGACTGCCGAAATGGTTTTACTCTGGTTTGTAAACATTCTGACTGCTAACAAAATCACCACCGTTTATTCGTTGAGACAGTTTCTGGTGTGGCTGGAGTGAACTGAAGTATAAACCAAAGTTCTCAGCAGAGAAAGAATTCGATGTAAGTGCTGCGATGCGACAGCAACTGTCCAGATTAATACTGCTGGCCAAGACAAGGGAGACGGGAATGGCCGTTTCTGGCTCTTTAGCCGTCGTCAGCCAGTCATACCCAACCCCAGGTGGTGCTGCACCCGAGGCTCGAACCCACGACCTTTTGAGCAGAAGCTCTAACCATTGAACCACAGGATCCTTGTCTTGTGGGGGCTGCTGGCGGGGGCTCGAGAATTAGCCCCAAGGTAGAGTGGGACAAGTGAGTTACGTTAACGATCGGTGAGCGTTCATCAACGAATGCAGCAACTGTCCAATCAGCGACAAACACAATTCGCTGATGACGCTCTATATGAGTGTTTGAGGCTCGGTGCAGACGACAGAAAGACAGGATTGTCGAAACACAATACCTTTGACAGACACTCCGAGCGAATTTCTATCCTCATAACTTCGGCAAAGACGCAACGAGAAGCAATAGTGCGCCTATCCTCTGTCTCGGAAAGCACTCCCTTAAGTCACTCACATCTCTGAATAAGTCAGCCGCTTCCTCGCGCCATTGGAAGTGAGCTTTGCTTACGGGCCGGTGGCAAATATATAGTATTTAAACGATGGAGGCGAAAACCTCAGTGCTACATGCAATAACGCTTGTGATGTTTTATTAGATCTGATGTGGTTGCAAGTATGGAAATAAACGACTTGGATGTGGACGACCATACGCTCTGCCGCGTTTAATGCAGGGGTTGGTAACTTAAGCAGGTGTGCGCAGGATGCGCAGCAATTGCAGCTTCTACACCATAAGCTCACTTTAACTCTTTATCGGACGTATGTACTGAATCCAAACGGTAAGGCTTATCGTAAGTAATGGTTTTCATGTGCTGCGTGACTGGTAGCTCCTGAAGTCAACGATGAAGATATTGCCAGTCAGCAATCAGGCCATGAAGCTCATGTCCTCTACAGCCCACGTCTGCCCCTGAAAGGGCGAATTACCAAGTATTCGTATGATGCCTTCGCAATGGAACCCTCACCCCAAGTGTTCATGTGTTGGGGCCTGGGAACGCGCACGTACGTACCATTTTTGAGATTCACGACGTAATATTGTGTGTTGCAAAAGTTTGCATGCAATGCTATCCTAGTTTTTCCTGTAAGCAACGTCTAGTATAACTCTGTCATAGGCTAACGTTTTCTGGTTTCAACTTCATGTTACTAGAATCAAGGTGTGGCACAGCAGTGACTGCATGGGCCAAGAGCGAAAAAAAGTTATCTAAATTTGCTAATACTCTTTTAACTTTAGTTACCACTTAAATAAGCATTATTATCATGCAGTTGCTGATCATTAAACTGATTGACCGTCTTGTTTAAAATAATTCATCAGCCACTAGGGCGATTAAGGGAGTAGCTCAGTTAACTGAACTTCTGTTTCGGAACCGGCCGACTCTAAAAACTCTTGCGTCAAATGATATATGAAAAAGTTCAACTGTTTTCGAGCTGATAATATTTACAGTTGGGTATTTTTTTCTGGCAAGAACGTAATATGTAATCTAACAGTTTGGCCGTCGATTTCGACTATATCCACCGTATGCTCCACAGCAGGGTGGTGCTGGGATGGTAATTTGCGCTGCATTTTAGTGAGAGTAAACTTTCAATGTACCTACCTCACTCTCTCTCTTTCACTCCCCCACCTGGACCTGGCGTCAAGATAGAGTCAAGAAGACCAGAGATGGGAGAGGGCGCAAACCCACACCCTGTGGTTCAACACAAAACAAGAGCAAAACAACACAAGGGAGGGGTGGCTCGGATCCCAACTGGTTGGGACTGAAATAGAGCCGCCACATTAAGAAAAACCAATTGCAGCCTGACTCTCAGTCCGTCAGTCAGCTACTCCACACAAAACACACACGGGCTGACCACGCGGTCCGAGTTAGCCCGTAAGTTGGCAACCTTCAAAGCTACGGCTTTCAGCGTACCATGATAGCTTCAAGCGCGTCAGATTGCTTATGCAATGTACGTGACCCTTCCTGAAAAGATCGACCCAAATCCGCAAACCCGTCCAAACCCGTCCTTTGACCCAATACTCCGGTCTTCATACCGCCAACGAAATATTGTGTGACCCTACTAACCGTGTAACGAATTCTAACCTTAACGAGCACAACGGATAGAGTTAAGTTAGCATGTAGTAGGATCCTGCATCGCACGCTGATCTATCCTTTGTTCCCTGAGTTGGGTCACATATTACGTTCTTGCATTTTTCCCCTAACACTTCATAGTTAATGGGCCTTTTTAAACGTGATTTTCAACGCCCACAGGTAAATATCCCTCATTTTTGTGTATATCCACAAAGTACGTCAGTTACCCAAGTCACGGTTTACAGAATATCTACCCCACTTTGATGATATGTAAAGTCGCTGTTATCTGGAATTTTAATCTCAGCGCCCTGTATGCCTTAAAGTAGGCATACATTGACCCGCGAACAAACTGGTTTTGTTCTTTGTTGGCCACCTACATCATTAATGCCACAGATTAGCAAATATTTGTGAATCGACGCCAAAATGGTGAGTATAAAAACACGTTACGCATTGCAGGTTAGGTCAGTGGGGTCAATACCATCAGAAGGCTATGGTTCCAACAGTGCATCGTCCTGTCTGTCACCAGAGAATGGAGCCATTTTTTGTTGATAAATCGGTCTGTATAAATTTCACTGTTACTTCTCTTTACACTTTTCGTAATCAAGGAAATGCAACTTCATCTCAACGCCTTGAAATAAACCCTTTTTATAAACCAAAAATCGGATTACTCAAATGTTGTCTGATTTATGATATTGATAGCGCGGTTTATACAAATAAGTAAACATTAAATACAGGCGTATATATAAGAAAGAATGCGAGGGACGCTGGAGAACCCTTAGGAAGCCGAACCCTTGGCAGAATCTGCGTCAGCTGTTCATTGATCACTTGGTGACAAATGCTCCGCCATCTGAGCTACGACTGGACGACCTGCCAGCTGAGATCAGAGCTTTTGAGGGTCTTGGGGAAATAACAGCTGCCGACTCATCTGGCTCAATATGCCGCATACACACTTTTCCGTTTTACCTCATCGACGAGCGAAAAGTGAGCCGGTAGATTTGAAAAATCAGCATCCATGCGGTAGTTGAAAAGACAACCGACGACTGACTTTAAAATGCTTATTACAGTTGAACTTTGTTTTCATTTATGCAACCGGTTAATTATTAGGCTTAACAGCCCAGGGTGAGCTGGAGACAGGAACTTCGGGGTGTAATTAAATTACGTGCGCTCGGTCTAGTCGGTTGATAATTTCGGTCCCTTGAGATTCACCGAAGTGGCTAGTATGACACTTAGTCGAGGACGGTGACTTATATGGAGTAAGACTTATGCAGCCTACCCCAGTGCCACTACCGCAGATCCAATAAACTTTTGTTAGCTGAAAATTTAACGTTAAGTTGTGTACAGCACCAAGAAAGCCAGAAATCCAAGGCTCGCGTAATACAGGACCGGTGGTAATAGGGGTTTTACGGGTGGGGCATTACAGTGGATAGGATAAGGTGCATATGGTCTTTGCAAAATTGCCTATTTTGTTCTTTCTTCTCTGTCAATTTACGAAATATATAGTGCGCATTTATTATAAAGGCCTCAGAAATTGGACGGCCATAGCGGATAGTGGCTTCATAGCCCTGGGATGACTGTATTGCCAGTTTCACCCGCACAGACTTCGGTAGAATCCTGTTGTTTCGATGTTGGTTTAAGAAGGATAATTGTTCTGGCATTAAACATTCGCAAATTGTACACTTTTATCATAGTCGAGCATAAAGCAAACATGGGCCGGAGGTTTCTGGCTTTCAGGTTGCTGTAAATAACCTACCATTACCGTTGAAAATGCTTTGAAGGAGTTTGATCGGTGGTTGAATTAACGTAGGTTTCTTCGCAATGTTACGCGCCAGAAAACCATGTGAAAAAACTTTACAAACACGTCATCTTATCAACACGGAGGAAGGGGAAAAGAAGGATTTTTAGTACTTATTTTAAACTAGACAAATTTAGCTTACCTGTGTTGAAGAAAACGCAATATTGTCGAGATCGAGGGATACTTCGGAGGAACAAAGAACAATTTTTGCAAAAAAACATGTTAACTGAAACGTTCTGAACGCATCGATTTTGTTTAAAGTGAAAAACTGTGACTGTTGCTCCGGTATCCCATCGATTGACATATATGTTCCGCCGGAACGCGCTACTGGCAGTCTGGATTTGAACCGCTTTGAGCCTGCATTTCAATTGACTTTGATGCACTATGTGGGTAGCTAGCAACCGTTAACTGTATGGGGGCAGAGCACAGGACCCACCCACAGCTGCTTAGGAGCTGTATTTGGACTAATTAAGAGAATTCTTAAACAATCAGTGGTAGGCTAGACACTTTTGCGACGTCAGATACTTACGCTATTAACCAGTAGCACACTTTGATACAACTGTAAGCTACTCAGACAAAGGCCAGACTGGCCCTCTTGTTCCTATTTGTCAGTAGTTACGCATGTTTACCGCCTGCCTCCTCGTCGCTAGCAGATTTGTCTGCATTTGCCTCAGTGTGCCTTTAGTCAACAGAAGACATTCATTGCTGCCAGCTCCTGTTGTTAGTTGTTTGGTCTCCATCACGCCGTAGAGGCTTCCCACAGAATGCTATCTCTCCCTTCCTACCTAATTTCTGGTCGAAGAACATTTTTCCATTCGTGGGTCGTATCCAATCTGCCCCATTCAAGCTGAGAGAACTTGCCAGATTTCTGTGAGCATCGCTCACTGGTTACTCTAGCAACACCCTATTTGACTAATCAGAAGCGATGGCTTATATGTTCCCCTTCCTCCCCCAAGGGAACAGGAACCGCCATAATACAGGCAGTTTGTAGCTAAATCCCAAGGGAATTACAGTTAGTGTCAATTTTAAGGCTTTTGGTTAGTGGTGGGACACGGGGATATTTTAGCTTGATGGAATCTAGCCCAAGACGACACGCATAACGTGGGGGAAGGAATATAAGCAATTCCGACCGATAAAACTGAGACTACCAGTCAGGTTCTACTGGATACAGCGTCGTTATTACCAATGGCCACTAACGTTCTCCGTCACGAAGGTTTAATCCGTTCGAAAAGCCATTTGAACTCCGGCACCCACAAACGTAGGCCTGCACCTGGTTCCTCTTGAAACCGAAGGTGCTGGCGCATGGGGTACTGGTCAGTAATCAGAAGTGGAAGGTAAAAGTAATGTAACCGCCCCCGTTGTCAGGGCTTGGAACACGTCTGCAAACAGAGCTCCTTGTGGCCGGTCGCAAACCTCGAGAGGTAGCAACTAATTGTAAGATCTTAGTAGCCTTGCTAGCATATATATATATATATATATATATATATATATATATATATATATATATATATATATATATATATATATATATATATATATATATTGCTAATAGAAGCGAAGATGCGCGTTCCCGGAATGATCGCCAAGAATGAAACACCACCATGCTTATCAAGCAGCATGATGACTGAGAATCTCCACCCCAACCCGGCCCCTCCTCTACGCAAATTCAAAAACCTTAGTAATCCCGTATTAGCCGAAATTTTTACCACCTATAAATACTGTGAGGCGCGGTACAATATTTACCTCCGACGATGAAATCTTGTTTGATTTTTGAAACGTCAGGACAATAAAACCATGGTTCCCGTGATCGCCTCTTCTTCTCATATATATATATATATATATATATATATATATATATATATATATATATATATATATATATATATATATATATATATATATATATATATATATTCAAACAGGAATAGGCGCACACCGATCTAGTGGCTTCCCGAAGCAAACAAGCTCCGTATGGGTGGCAAAGTTCACGAACAGGCAACCATTTACCAATTAAGTGCTTATGACCCGTCTGCTAGACCCAGTGTGTGGACTGTCTGCGCCGTACTCGAGTGCATGTTTGTGTCTCCAGTCCCAGTTGGTAGTCAGGGTTATGATTGGCTGAATGAAGGCTGAATAAGCCCGAAACAGACTGTATCAATCTAACCATATTCTCTGTCGTGTCTCCTCTCTGCATATATATATATATATATATATATATATATATATATATATGGAACCGACAAAGACAAGGGAGACCGGAATGGCCATTTCTGGCTTATTAGCCGTCATCAACCAGCCATACCCAATCCCAAGTGTGGCACACCTCGGATTCGAACCCGCAACCTTTGGTATTTGAGTCGAACGCTCTACCATTGAGCCACGGGCTCGTTGTTTTTGTCGGTTGTGATCCGGAATATGATGATAGTGTGAGGCTCACCGATCTGCTTAATGAACATGCATGTTCCGTTGTGCCCTGGAGCTCAGACTAGAGCCCTCGCAGGCGGTCGCATAGTGACGTGTAGCATATGATGGAATGGAACCGAAAAAGACAAGGGAGACCGGAATGGCCATTTCTGGCTTATTAGCCGTCATCAGCCAGTCATACCCAATCCCAAGTGTGGCATACCTCGGATTCGAACCCGCGACCTTTGGTATTTGAGTCGAACGCTCTACCATTGAGCCACGGGCTCGTTGTTTTGTCGGTTGTGATCGGGTATATGAGGATTGTTTGTTGCTCACCGATCTGCTTAAGGAACATGTATGTTCCGTTGTGCCCTGGAGCTCAGACTAGAGCCCTCGCAGGCGGTCGCATAGCGACATGTAGCATATGTTGTTGTAGTGGAACTGACAAAGACAAGGGAGACCGGAATGGCCATTTCTGGCTTATTAGCCGTCATCAGCCAGCCATACCCAATCCCAAGTGTGGAACACCTGGGGTTCCACATTATCAACATATGCTACACGTCGCTATGCGACCGCCTGCGAGGGCTCTAGTCTGAGTTCCAGGGCAAAACGGAACGTTAATGTTCCTTAAGCAGATTGGTGAGCCGCACACTATCATCATATTCCCGATCGCAACCGACAAATCAACGATCCCGTGGATTAATGGTAGAGCGTTCGACTAAATTACCAAAGGTTGCGGGTTCGAATCCCAGGTGTGCCACACTTGGGATTGGGTATGACTGGCTGATGACGGCTAATAAGCCAGAAATGGCCATTGGCTCTTGTCTTTGTCGGTTCCATCTATCAATATATATATATATATATATATATATATATATATATATATATATATATGACAAAGACGTTATACCGTACTTCCGACATAGATACCAGCTAAAAGCCCAGACACGTGTTTCGCCGATGTTTCTGCTGCTGTGTGACACAGCAACGAGGGGTTCGGCTCCTCAGTGGGTCCCCCAGCGTTCTCTATGCGGTTTCTGGTATATGGACTCCAGAGAATAAGCGGGTAAATAATTTCTGAAATTATTAAGTGCAGGACATGGAGTCAGGTGATTCGGACATGACTTTTTAGGGTCAGACCCGAAATTTCAATGAACATTTGGGTCGAAGACAATCAACCACTGTGGAATAACCACGTAATGCCCATTCTACAAACAAGTAGTACTACAAGTAGTATGAATCTTATATGACAAAGACGTTATACCGTACTTCCGACATAGATACTAGCTAAAAGCCCAGACACGTGTTTAGCCGATGTTTCTGCTGCTGTGTGACTCAGCAACGAGGGGTTCGGCTCCTCAGTGGGTCCCCCAGCGTTCTCTATGCGGTTTCTGGTATATGGACTCCAGAGAATAATCGGGTAAATAATTTCTGAAATTATTAAGTGCAGGACATGGAGTCAGGTGATTCGGACATGACTTTTTAGGGTCAGACCCGAAATTTCAATGAACATTTGGGTTGAAGACAATCAACCACTGTGGAATAACCACGTAATGCCCATTCTACAAACAAGTAGTACTACAAGTAGTATGAATCTTATATGACAAAAGACGTTATACCGTACTTCCGACATAGATACTAGCTAAAAGCCCAGACACGTGTTTCGCCGATGTTTCTGCTGCTGTGTGACACAGCAACGAGGGGTTCGGCTCCTCAGTGGGTCCCCAGCGTTCTCTATGCGGTTTCTGGTATATGGACTCCAGAGAATAAGCGGGTAAATAATTTCTGAAATTATTAAGTGCAGGACATGGAGTCAGGTGATTCGGACATGACTTTTTAGGGTCAGACCCGAAATTTTAATGAACCTTTGGGTCGAAGACAATCAACCACTGTGGAATAACCACGTAATGCCCATTCTACAAACAAGTAGTACTACAAGTAGTATGAATCTTATATTGCAAAGAGATTATACCGTACTTCCGACATAGGTACTAGCTAAAAGCTATATATATATATATATATATATATATATATATATATATATATATATATATATATATATATATATATTTGGCCTTTATATGACTCTCACACGTGGTATTTCAGCTGCCTTTACGGAGGGTCTGGTACAAAAGTGTCGATTAGGTCATAGTTGGCACGCAGTGACGGTCTGCTTAGCTTTGTCTCATAACTCCCCCTGTCATTCCCAGCCGGCTTGACTTATCTCATCAAGGGGTCAAAACGTGTGTGGGATGGCACGTTGAGCTATCTCCTTCGAAAGTCTGTCGCACTGGGAACTAATAAACGCGCAAGTTACCAATGCTGCGCCCACTCCTTGGGGCACGCACTAGATCTTATTGTTTGTGATGGTTGAACTGTTGGCTGCAAGGCGTGGAAAGTTCGATGTAGCATCTGTCCAACTTGGGCTCACTCACGATGCCTCCTCAGCTAATACTAGTACTACTACCACTAATACTACTACTAATACTGTTTATGTTATTTCACCATGTAGCACATCTTCAGTCCTGGCTTCTGCCTCCCATTAGGACGTCCAGCAAGCTTCAAACCGCACTCAGCCATGGTTATCTGTCCACCAACAACATAATCCCCTCTTGGTTTAATGGAAGACGCGCCAGTGGCATATGGATTTAAAGGCAAATTTTATTTACAATATGAAGTCACCAGTCAAGTATGCCAATACCTGGAAAGCTTTGGGAGCCAAGAAGGAGGAAGGGAAGGACACAAGAGTTTGTGACGGGAGAAGGGGGCAACTGTCTAGCGCTAAAATTCGGTGCGGGTTCTGAAAGCAACTGGTCTGGCGGTGGCGATGGCGTACGTATACCTCCTGTTGTATGGGGTAATTTGAACCGGCCGCTGATTTTACTACATACAACTAATTTGTCCATTTGTCGGTAAAAGACTTTTTCTGATGCACACGGGTATGCCTATGCATACTGTGTTTCAGGGAGAACTCTTTGCCGCAATCGTCGCACGTATAGGGTCTCTCGCCAGTGTGAGAGCGCATATGTCGCTGGAGGTCCTGTTGACTGCCAAATCGGTGCAGGCAGATGCAACAGAAGATAGAGCGCATCTCAGTGGTTCCTGTGCCTGCGCAAACCGTTTCGACTTGTCCAGGGCGCTCTGCCCCTTCGCCCTGACCTCTGAATCTAGCGAGGATCTCCCGTGGCCCCCGAGTGACTTTCATACGTCGAATCATACTTGCCCAGCCGCCGGGATGCGCCGTCTGCCAGTGGTTCAGAGCAGACAGTCGGTCCCGACAAGCGTGCTGGCAGAGGTGGCAGCGAAAGAGGGGGCAGTCAAGCTGGTGGGAAGCCAAATGTCGAGGGAGGGAGCGAGCAGATACACCAGACTTGCAGACGGGACAGGTTAGATCAGACGCGAGGGAAGGGGAGAGTGGGCTGGTCGATTCAGCAGTTGAAGGAAGTAGATTACTGCCGCCAACCAGGACGTCACTCTGTGTCAGTTCTTTTGGCAGAGTTGACGATAGGAGATCCGGAAAAAATGAAGGCAGCGGTGGTGGTGGTGGTGGTAGGACAGAACACTCGACCGACGGAAACCCAAAAAAGAAGGGTGGCAGGCTGGGTAGGTGGGTTGACACCTGCAGCGGGCACATGGGAGGGGGGACCGCCTCAAGAGTGCCGGCATCGCTATTGAAATTGGTACGCGACTGGTCCAACTTCGGATAACGAGATGTCGTCGTGCTCGAGGCGGATGCAACTGCGGTGGCTTGTATAAATCGATTGGGTGAGTTAAGCCTCTCGGGATTCGGTTCCACGATGGGACTGCCAGCAGAGCGCAAAAGAGTGTTGCTGATATCCTCGGCCTGACGATCGTTGTTGTTCATGGATGCAATTTCCTCCTCCCTTAGCTCATCGGTGAGTCCGTCGTCCGTACTTGACGGGGTTACAAGGACTGGGGCGGAGTTACCATCATTTTCGGTGATGGAGCCATCTGCAGTTTCCTCCGCACCATTGGTGCTACCCCCGCTAGCGCCGGTCCACAATTGTTGATTCTTCTGTTTTTGGCGTTTTAGACTGACCCGATGTACCCGTTCCATGTGCCTCTCACGATTGGACTTTGTGGAGAAGGACTTGGTACAGCGAGTGCAGGCGAAAGGCTTATGGGCTGGAAAAGGATACAACAGAAGGCAAATAAATAGCTGCGGGAGATAGCGAGGGTTCAGTTACAAGCAATTTCTGAATTCAGTGGTACCCCAACCGTCAAAGTGATTCAATAAAATGTCTTACCCTCAAACGTGTTTCAAAACCTTTTCGGTACACATTGTCTAGGTGCATTCCAGGGATTTCGCATTTGTCTGTGAAGTATTTACTTCACGATTTTTTGGCAGTACGCATCGGGGCTGAAAGCTCGCATCAGGAAGCTCATCAAAGTTACCATAATTCCTAAATATTTTGAATGACAGTTAAGTTTGACAGGTGGAAATCCCCTCCGCAATTTACCGGTATCAAGTAGTTATTTGTAACAGATGGTGATTTAGAAGAAAATTTTAATTTTAAGCAAATGACAAAGTTTTAGCAGTAGTATCCGTATCAGTACCGGTGTTCATTTCCTATGAAAAGTTTACTTTTCTGAAAGCAGCTGCATACCACCGATACATGTTTTTGAGTGGATTTTAAAAGAAAGTTGATATTTTTGCCTACATTCATTAATGCGACTTAATAAATTCGTCTGCTGCCTACATGTGTGCACGCGACACATTTTTTGCGCTAACCGCTCTGCTCAGCGATAATTGCATCTGTATTATCTCGGTTATTGAACCGAAATAGCTTCGTTCAACGTTAAGCTTATTTCAGAATATCTATTACCTCTCTCAAGTCAGTCAATCTAACGAAAGTCCTGGTTATCCATCAGGCATGACTCTCTCGGAGGGTAAGCATCAAGTGCTTCCTCCTGTTGGACTGGCCTCCAACGCCTGCGAACAATAATCGATAAGTAACGTTGTTTCCCTATCGCAAAAATGAATATTGGTAATAGATTGCGCTTTAAAAAGGAGTGATAGGGCACAGACTTGAGCAAGCTCGCTTTCCGTTTGGTTATAAGACCGATGTTTGGCCCACCTTCCTGAACATCGGAGTTTGCGTACCAGTAGGTTAAAGGTCAATCGAAGCACGGATCACGTGCCTTCGTAACATTTTTTCATCACGTTGGTAGTCACCATTTCTGATTCCGCGAAACCACGCAATCTTTTGCCGTATGAGTTGGTGCGTTAGGATGCTTTATTTTAGTTGTTCGAATTCATCTCTTTGTAAAGGCCGCACGTGGCACCCCTCAGCTACATGTACGACATTCCGGAAAAAAACCAAATAGTGCGCACGGCTGCACCTGCGTGTCTTCACTTACGGGTATGCGTTAGAATGTGACGTTTTAGAGAGCTGTGCCATGGGAACTTCTGTTTGCAGCCGGCCACCGGACAGGTTATCAGTCGAGGTGCATCCTTGTAGGAGTTCTTCTTCCTCAACATCAAGGCTGGTACTAGTACTGGCGACAGCTCAGTGGAAGCCGTGCTGTTAGCCACCGCCGCCGCCGCTACCGACGAAGCCTTTGTCAGTGCGGAGGAAGTGGACAGAGCTGCTTCAGCAGCAGCCAAGCGAGAATCCTGTTGGAAATCACCGCTCGATGAGGAGAGGCTGTCCATGGTGGGAAGTGTTAGCTGACTGCTATTGGGACCCGGGAATGTCATCCCCAGCGCCGAAGGCGGTGGCAGTCCATGATACAGTGCTGGCACAGGTGATGCGGGAGATGGTTGAGGAGACACTGACAAGAGGAGACTGGTCATGAAGGCTAGCGGATCAGCCGGTTGGATGGGCAGCGCTGCTGAATGTGTTGGTGGCGGGGGTATAAATTTGGCCGGAGACAGGAAGGAGGAGGCGAAAAGCGCCGCGTCCACACTGAGGGGACCGTTTACGCCCGAAGTTGTCGAAGCCATAGGCAATTTCTTTACAGACCAGGTCTGGGGCTGTAGGCTCTTTGCGGATAAGTCAGCTGTTGCCTCGCTTTCAGGATCCTGCTTTTTCACGGTCAGGTCGAGTGCTTCGGCGGTAAAGACAGCTTCCCTAGCCTCTTTTCTCGGTTGCTGACATCTCTGTCTTGAACACCTGGCCTCTGATTCCGCTTCAATCTTCATCTGGACTCTAAGAATGAAGAAGAAACAGGAAGTGATATATTGAGGAGAATTTCAGCCCTGCCTTTTGTTTATACGCTACATTATTTATGATGTTTCCTCTTTTTGGATATTTGAACTGTTCGAAGTCGTTACGACGTTGATTAACTAACTGAACAATGCGTGACGAAACACATCAAATGATAGCGCATATTTACCACTCAAATTTTATAGACATTGACTTTTTGTCAAAAATGCTTAGTGTAAATAAGTCGAATGAGCGGGGAACTTGACTATAAAGACGATTAAAATGTGAGGATAAGCGAAAGAGGAGTTGAATCTACACCCACTTACCGATTTCCTGGGTTCTGTGTCCTCAAAGGCATTTTCTTGTAGTCTTGGAGCGCTAGCTTCACCCCTGCAAAGGATCAAAGAGGGGAGTTAAAGTGACCATGTTTTTACTTTGCTTCTTGTTTCGTCGTGGTGTTAACGACTACCCGACTCGAACAATTAATAGTGGCTAGCCTTGTGCAGGTGAACGATTACTGTTATTAAAATGCACGTGCTACTGAACTTGTTCAAGTAACTCTTTATTTGAGAACTCATAAATACTGGTGCCTAGAGTAAACCGTCTAGGAAGTGAACTTTTATGCAATGCCCTCAGAAAGCAAGCGTTTTTCAGTGGTCTAACTGACTTCTACAAAGTTCACAACTATTCTTCGAAACTTCAGGAGATCATCCGCCCGAGGCAAAAATGTGAAACTTCAAACTGAGGCAGTAATTTTTTTACTGTGACATCAGGTGCTAGTCATCATCAAGCTAATTCGGCAGAGGCACTCTGAGGAGCAGTACACAACTTGATTAGGCCATGAGGCTTGACATCTTTGAACGAAGATTTGAAGTCAAAATTCAAGCAACGTGCCTCTGAACTTGCATAAACCGCAAAAATGGTGCATGGCATGATAACCCTAAAGTCTAAGCGGTCTGTAAAACCTTATGCTTATCAAACTGGTGTTTGTTTCATTCGCAGGGTAGTAAGGGGTTAATAATTTTAGCATATTAATAACTCACCTCCTTGCCGGCTTCTTTGCGTTTGTGTTCGAACTTTTCGTGCCCAAACGATTGTGTTGGCTCCATAACGGAGGAGACGAGAGGAATTCAGGCGCTGAAACGAGGCATATGGTCATCGTTAGCATATTTATGTATTCCAACTTAGGATTGAAGTAGTTTTTACCTTTGAACAAGGCAGAACTTATTAAATTAGATCTTTTCGAAACGGCATTTTTGATACTTAAAATTACTACTTTTCTTTGCAAAATCATTTGGAATCGAGACTTCCTAGTCCAGGGGTTACCATGGATTCCTCTTAATTTCGCAGTTTCCACTGCATCAGAATTCTAACTGTTCGTGGTTTTTGTAGAATTTATCTGAGGTGGATTTTTCCCTGGGTAGCATAAAATCTTAAGTGGCTTATACTTACGTCTAAGCACTTGGCGATCACATACCTCTCGTGTCTTGTTAAACTAGACCCATCTTATGCAACTACACTGGACCGCAGCTCTGAAAAGTTCAACAATCAGCTCATATTATGGCCTTTGACAATGGCAGACACGAATGAACGAGGCTCTTTTAAACAATTTTTAAATTTCTGGGTGCTAAGATAATACCATCAAAAGACCCCGCTAAATGCTGATTATCGACTCTACATCTGAAAATAGGGATTTTAAATTCGAAGAGGTCTTGATAGGTAGGGAACGGCCGCTAGGAGCCTTTTAACGATCTTACAAGCCATATACCCGGAAGTTTTCTCCCTAAATTTTAGCCTACTTCCATTGGGGAAATGCGACGGCTGCTCTGCTTACGGAGTGCATCGTTAAAAGTGGGCTGGAGCGCTTTTTGCTAACTGGTGTTGAAAACCATCGCAGCCGGGCAGCCCGAACGTCACCGCATGCAGGTGGTCCAACTGTCCATTTAACGAGGGCCAGCCTTTTGGCCTAATTAGGATCCCATTGTAAATCATCCGCTTATTTCTCGAACCTTCACTAAACTCGCTGTCTACAAAGACAATATAGGGATAAAGAAAAGGACCGGAAACCCACCAAGCTGCTTGATTTCCGGCCAACACAGAGTCCTTCTTGCTTTCTTAATTTGATTTCCATTCTTGACTGTCCTGACTGCGCCTCCTCTCATCGGATCAGGAGAAGTACGTCTTCGGCTTCAGTGATTTTCTGTTCCTTAGGCGGACCGTTGTCCACAGGACTGCACTGAGTACTCATCGGTGCTAGAACAGTGGTGGTTGCGCCGAATATCTTCAGAGCCTGGGATATCCAGCTGTTTGCCGACTGAAAGGCCGTCTCTGTTAACTGGTCCCACTCAATACCATTCATCTGGATGTTCAGGTTATCTGACATTGGCGGAACTTGTAGAGCCGTGGAGTAATGCCCGATAATATTTCGAAGGATCTCTTCATTTAGGGCCGTTTTTATAGTTGGTCTCAGCCCAAGTACCCATGTCGAAGGCCTGCGGTAATGGACTGTTAGCCACAAAACCCTACTAGTGTCACTTGCCAGCTGGCCCCCAAAGCATTTGCTTAGCATGCTCGCACGAGCCGGTTCTTGGTGAAAAGACATAGGCAGATTGGCCACCCTCTCGCGCCACGTTATTATTTTGACCACCTTCACAACCTCGCGAATAAGGTAATTTTGTCGGGCCAGTGTCCTCTTCCGTAGCCTCGTCGATGCTGACTTGATGACTTGGTACGGTACCGAGACTGTGGGGGTACTTGTTTGTGCCGGCCAGTTGATGGGAGGTCCTCCGGTGGCGGCTCAGATTTCCGTTGGTTGTAAAATGCCTTATCGCACAGATTACAACAATAAAGGCTCCATGATCTGGCGGGCAAGTAACACAAAAAGTAAGCATTAACGTCTACTGCCTTCTTTTCATTAGGCCTATTTTTTCATAGAAGGGCAGGCACTCACTCGTATGGGTCAAGAGGTGACGTTCCAGCGAACTGTTCGAGCTCAGCTCACAGGAGCAAAAACAGCAGACATGCTTGCCATCGCCGCGTTTCAAGTTGGTTTGGTGCTGTTGCAGGTGAATGGTTAGCTGTGCTCTGGTAGCAATCTCGCCATGGAGCATATGGGGACAGCTGAAATAACTCTGACCCCTTCTTTGAAGGCGTATGGTTGAAGCTGAAAAAGAGAAGACGTCTTTAGTGTGAGTAAAATGACATCAGCATAAGCAGTTAAGCAGAAACGCTTTCCTAAAGGAGTATGAATTACCAAATTTTTTGTGGTGTCACTCAAAACAGGAAACTCATAAATCGTTGAAGTCTTTGAATACGCAGAGGGCAGTTTAGCCCCATCGATATGCTTGTACATCCACAGATTATGCCTTTCTATTGCCCTCTTAGACACTTTGGCTGCAAGTATAAACCTCAAGTAATGCAATTCGTTAGCTCTTGGATAAGTGTTCTGTAGCGAAGGAGTGTTCATTGAAAACAGTGATTAAACAAACACTCGCATTTTTATACCCCAGCTGTATTAAATTAAGTTTTTGCAACAAGCAATGCTTCAAAGAAGATGTGGCATTCCGAGCTCTACAAAATTATACTTCACTCTATTTTTCTAAAAAGATTAATTCAGTCCGAGTGTGTTTATGAATAATTCAGGTTTATGCGCGGTTCTATAGGCTGCTTCGTGGCCTGCTTGTAACGTCAGCCAGTTACCGCTTCCATAATGGCCTGGCCGACGCATCACTAAGGGTGACTACGTGAAATTTAACGTTGTAGGCCATCGTTCTGAGGCTTCGAGAATGGCGCTATAAAGGGTGAAAAAGAAGTGAGACAGGATCGGTATCACCATTTGATCCCTTTGTTCATCCTGTAGCAGAGCAGAAGACCAGGTTAGGGCTTTTTATGAGATGAACGGGCATTTCACCACTATAATTTGTGGTTGCCCAACTGATGCGAAATAGGCTTCGGTGGCGCAGACTATTCAAATAGCAACCTGTCGGATCCCTTTGGGTCCAACGGTCTAGCGTCCCCATTTAGCTGTCCTTTCAATCACTCTTCTGGTTTGTGCCCGTCGTTGGCCCCCTGAATACATGTACCGGATGGTGCTCTTATGGTGCAGTCTCTCTACGAAGCTGCAGTATTTCTTTGAAGGACTCGAAGAAGCAAGTTATCAGCGTCGTCTCTATGGGGCTCATATGTGTTACCCTGAGGGCACTAACCCACCGCCTACTTCTCGCCCCTTGAATACACCGTTGTGAATGTAAGTCACGTTTTAATATCAAACCATTTTTGACTCACTCTATTGTCTTATTTCCGACAGAGCTTGTAACTTCCACGCACATCTGGTGTTTTTAAGATGTATTTTTGTACTGAAAGTGTTCGACTTATATAAAAATCAAAAGTAACTTCACGGAAAAAAGAGCATAAAACTTGCGTCCCTAGGGCTAGATATTAAAATGTACTGGGTCTTCTACCTTAACTTCCTCACGATTCCTAGCCGTTTCGTATCCCAACTACCGTCACTGCTCCATTGTCTCCATGGATTCCTGCAGACCAAGGGATTTGTGCGGGCGGCAACAGGGGAGGAGTGAATATGTCTCGGTTCCTCCCCTGCTCTGTCTTTTTGCGACCTGCTTTTGTGGCCTTCTGTCAGCAGTTGGCTGGATATGGAAGCTGTCGGTGCTACTGCCCGTGGAGAAACTGGCCTCAAGTTGGAGGGAGGAGTTAGCTGCTGAGGTCGAGTCCTCGGCTTGTGGCGGCGGCGGCAGTGGTGATGGTGGATCAGTGAGGTGCATCTGACCTCCCTCCACCTCCGACTGGCCAGAGACAATTGGACTGATGGGCATGTGGGTAAAACCGGAGGTTTCACTGAGGCCATTAAAGTCGAACTCTGATCGCCACATAGCCCTTCCTCAATTTTAGCCTGTTCTTGTACCTGTGAGGATGGAGAATCCACCTTGATATGCAAAACAGCACCAAAAAGACCACAAAGTCAGATTTTATAAAGATCGTAAACAGAGGAGTATGATGCTGGTACTTTTTCCTGATTGTATCGAGCAGCCACACTCTCCACTTAGATCAAAACTGACAACTAAGCGCCCGATCTCGACGATAACATTTTAACCGAGATCCGACGTCACCCATCACTCATAGTTCATCTAAAAGTTGTAACCAACTTTGTTAGTCCCTCTTGGTCCTTCGCTACAGCGTCTGCCCAGCCATTTCTGTACGCCACCAGACTTTAAATAAAGAGGGAGCGTTTTCAGGACTTTTTCGCCGTTGACCGACGTTGGCTGGGTCGTGGCACAGTCGGTGAGACTGCGGATCGCTGAAAACGTGCTGTACTGGTTAGATAAAGCGCAACTGCCAACTATGGTAACGTTGTCATTGAGTTGGTTAGAAATGCTGGCTTAGAGGCCACACTGGCCCATTGACAAGCATCAGAATCGCGGTCAGTCGCAGTGAAAGGAATCACTACGGCGACTCAAAGGTTCCATTCTAAGGGCGATATTATCGGTCGTCAATTTCAATTAGCACGTAATGTGAAAAAAATGAGAAAAATAATTTGATGGACGCATTAGAATCCAAACAGCAGGGGACTGTTCTAGAGCTTTAAAAGTATCCATTAGCAATACTGCAACTGAACGCTAATACCAA
>WEDG01011716.1:0-53625 GCA_017591395.1 Schistocephalus solidus
TGAATTAAAGTGCCGGCAGAGGCACTGTCTAAACAAACATAAGTAACAAAATAAAATTATGACTAGGTGTGTAGATAAAATGTAAAAATATTTAATAATGTAGGCAGAAATTATCCTGTTAGGTCAACAATTAGCGATGTTTTGAAATTTAAAGTGAACTAGAAAATAGGCAGTGAATAAAAACCATACCTGGAAAATGGAGGCAGAGTTCAATAGGCCTCCATTTAAGAATATAGAGTAGGAGAAAAAATTACTGAGGAAAACAAGGTAAGGTGGTAGAGTAGGCTAATACTGCAGTACAATTTCAGAATGAGATAATGAAACGTCGTTATGGTTCGTTCTTAATCACTATGGCACATTAAACAAAATCTCGTGAAAAGGCGTCAGTGGACTTTAGGCCTGAGTATTTTTGGATCCAGAATTGAATTCTGATGATAATAAGTATCCAACGAAATGGTAGCATTTTAGACTGCGTACGTCCGAATGACTTCCTCTTTTGACTGACTGGTGATATAAGGAGATATCATGGTTCATGGCGGACTCGAGGTAGAGAGAACATATTTTCAAGTGGGCCACTTAAATTCCCTGATGGTCCTTCCTCTGATGGTCCTTCCTCTGCGCTTTGATCGCGTAGGCGGATCGCGATCAAAGCGCACAGTCATCGAGAGTGGAGTTCCGCAAGGTTCAGTTCTCGGACCAATCCTATTTCTCTTGTTTATTAATGATTGTGTACAGGAATTGGTGTGTGACTTTGCTATGTTTGCGGACGATATAAAAATTTGGAAAGTTATCAACAATGCTGCCGATGGAGACGATTTCCGAGAAATCTCCATCGATTGGACGAGTGGTCCCGCAAATGGCTCTTGTCCTTCAACTCAAACAAATTCGCCCTGCTACGTCTGGAAAGTCGGAATCAAGTCACTGATATGCGACCCTACTTTTTGAACGGTATGCCACTCCGAGAAACACACACACAGAAGGATCTCGGCGTTTGGATGACAGACAACCTGAAGCCTTCTACGCAATGCTGCAAGGCGGCTAAATCCGCCAATTCAATGCTGTACTCTATCAGGCGGGCATTTAAAGTTTTCGATGAAGACTGCTTTTCTTAAGTCTTTGGTACGTTTGTTAGGCCCCATCTTGAATATGCGATCCAAGCCTGGCGACCATGGACCCAACAGGACTACAAATTGCTCGAAAGGGTACAGCGTCGAGCCACAAAATTAGTAAGAGGTCAAGGTGAACTGCCATATGAGATTCGCCTAAATAACCTACAGCTCTATCCTCTGAGTTATAGGCAGTTGCGCGAAGACTTGATACAAACCTTCCGTGTCGTGCGTGGCATGGATTGTGCCCTCCTATGTGATGAATTTTTCCAACTTGCTACTACGAATAATCTCCGAGGTCATCCATTCAAATTAAATGTGCCCCAAGTAAGATTGGATGTGAGGAAGTATTTTTTCACCAACCGTGTCTTGAAACCGTGGAATAACCTACCTGAGGCGATTGTTATGTCCCAGTCTGGGGATATATTTAAACATCGGCTTGACATACATATGTTGCTGCACCAGGAAGATTATGTGACTACTTTACCTTAACAATATCCGTGTACCACGTAAATCTGCCTGCATTCACTTGACCGTAATTTTTTTACATTGCTTATTATTCTTCCGACTTTTTGTATCAAATAGGGATTTCAAAGGCGTAAGCCTATTTTGTCTCAAATTCACTGAACTGAACTGAACTGAAAAAAGGTAGGCTGGCTTGAATCTGTCGATGGAGACTGTGTCAGTCTTGTCAGCCTTTTGAATGACGTAATACTTGTCCATCCATTGAAGCACCTTATAAGGGCCATCATAAGGAAAACAAAGAGGCTTGCGAACTGCTTCGTGCCGGACGAAGACGAATGGAGCTGATTTAAGTTCATCTTGCACAAAAACGCGTTTGAGTATCAGGCGAGTGGGAGTTGGACGCAGTTGAGCCATGTGTTGTTTTAGTTGTTGGATGAAAGCATTCAACATGCTGGTATTTATAGTGGAAGACTGTACAAATTCGCTTGGCAGGCGGAGACGTGTAACGTATACAAGTTCGGCCGTAGTGCATTGAATTTCCTCCTTGATAGCTGATCGAATACCCAAAAGTACGAGGCATAAGTGTTGTCTTCAGTTGACGATGCAGGCGTTCAACGAGGCCGTTAGAAGCAGGGTTTTATGCCGTTGTCGTGATGTGCGCACACTAGAGCAGTTTAGTGACCTCGCGGAAGAGACAAGATTGAAATTGGCTTCCGCGGTAAAGGGTAATGGTGGCTGACACACCAAAATTGGCAATCTAGTGGTGCAGGAAGTCCATGGCAGTATTTTCTGTCGAGGTATCCGATATCGGAATGGCAATTTACATCGCATTACACGGTCGATTGCTGTGAAAATATGTGTGTGTGCACGTGAAGGTGGTAATGGCCCAACTACGTCTAAGTAAACATGATGGAATCGAACATCTTGAACGGTAAATGTGCTTGGTGGGGAAAAGTTATGGCGATGCACTTTCTTTTTCTGGCACGCTAAACATTGCCTTGTCCAAAGGGCTATTTCGGAGTTCATCTGAAGCCAGACAAGGTGAGCAGCAATTAGTTTGTGACCGGCGAGGATACTGGAATGCGACAGAGAGTGAAAATTGTCAGACACTACCTAAGGGTAGGATAATGGAACAACAGGTCAGGGAGTGCCTGTGGACCAGTCGCATAAAATCGTACCTGATGATGCTGGAAGTGGTGCATCTCGAAGCTGCAGAGTACTAGATGAACGCAAGTCTGCAATGGACTCGTCTTCTAGTTGGAGGTCTGCAAGCTCGCCAAGTAGAAGTTTGATGATAATGTGTTGATGTCCGGTCTGGATAATGCATCAGCTACGACATTGTCGCTGCCTCGGACGTAACGGATATCAGCAGTTAACTGCGAAATATAGTCAAGGTGAAGCACTTCTCTGGGTGAGTACCTATCTGGTTTGGCCTTTTGGGCATAAGTAAGTGGTTTGTGGTCGATGTGATCCAGAAAATCTTTTACCTCTAAAAGGTGATGAAAATGACGAATAGCTAGGTTTATAGCAATGAGCTCGTGAGATAAAGTACTGTTTCGAGTCTGCGCCGGTTTTAGCTTCTGTGAAAAGAAAGCCAATGCCTGCAACTGGTTATTAACCTGGTGATGCAGGACTGTGCCAACAGCACTGTTGGAAGCGTCAGTTGTCAAAATCAACTGCGTAGAAGCGTCAGAGTTGAGATGGCGCAGCATGGTAGTATAACCGGGGGCTTTCTTGGCTGCCGCAAAAGCTGAGTGAGCTACCGGTGAAATTTCGATTGGTTTGGCTTTTGACTTCAAAAGCCAGTCAAGGGAGCCAGTATTGCCGCACAGTTGGGAATGAAATGCCGGTAGTAATTGCTAATTCCAATTAAACGTCGCAGTTGTGTAAGAGTCTTGGGAGTCGGGAGAGACAAAACGCTTTGCACCTTCGCAGAAAGTGGTGTGATTTCATGCTGGTTGACTTGATGACTGAAGAAATCAAGAGAAGGAAGGCCAAAAAGCCATGAGTCGCCAGTTTTTCTAATGAGGTACTCGTGTCGGGCATAGCCAATACCTGCTGCCTGGGCAAGGAAAGCTTATCAAGCCAGATCTCTCGGAAAATTGCATCATCCATATGACGACCAGCAAGCAAAGAACGTATGTGTTGCATTAGTTGGGAAAGCTTTTGGTCGCCAAGTTTGACCTGCGTGGAAAGCTCACGCAGCATTCATTTGGGCGACTTGGCCACACGCTGAATTACAGCGTCCTTCAACCGGGTGTTAGGTTCCTCAGCAGGGATCGGATCAAGGAGGTCCACAACGTCAACGGTAACATCAATGGGAAGTGATTGCACTACGTATGAATAACGCGTACCATCACTAATGATACGGTGTGTCAAGAAAACTGCCTTGATCTGCCTAAATCATACGTGGGGGGTGCTTGGCGTAAATGAGGACAATCTGAAAGAGGGGGGTTTAACGTCAGGAGAGTCTGTGTTAGTCTCAGTGTCCATTATAGTGAGTGATATCGTGCGTAATGATAGAAAAACGGGGTCACCACTTTTTTAGTATAGACAAGGGTCAAAAATTTCTAAAAACTAAGGTGTACAAATAAAACTATCGCTTAGCAGGGAATTGTGTGTCTTAACTACAAGCAACAAAAGGACAGTAAAAAATACAGTGGATTGTAGAATTCAGACTCACGAAAGTGAAACCTTCTTAGACGGTGAGAGTTGTTGAGGATTGTAATGAGCTCTGCACTAGATCCAGAAAGCTATGCACCAAGGAAGATTAGCAGAATCAGGAGTTCAATTGAGATGACGTCTGATGAAATGCTATGGAGGAATGAAGACCGATCGTTGCAATAGACTGCAAATAATTAAGACAGATCGGTACAATCAAGGGAGTACTGGTAACATGCAGCAGCGAAAACAGGAGACGTCCCACATGCAAAAATCCGGCCAGTATTGCTGCACAGTTGGGGATTAAACGCCGATAGTAATTGATAAGTCCAATGAAATGTCGCAGCTGTTTAAGAGTCTTGGGAGCCGGAAAAGACAAAACGCTTCGCACCTTCTCTGACAGTAGTGTGATTGCATGCTGGTCAACGTGATGACCAAGTAAATCAAGAGAAGGAACGCCGAATAGACATTTAACGACGATCAATTGCAAGCCATTTTACTGGAAATGATCGAAGACTGGGGTGCACGTGCGATGAGTGTTCCGCTGGCGAAGAGCTTGTGACGAGTATATCGTCAACATAGACAAAAGTAACATAAAGACCCCGCAAAACCTCATCATTTAACCACTGGAAGGATTGAGCCGCGTTACACAAACCGAACGACATGTAGAGGAATTCAGAACAAACCAAAAGGCGTTGTGATGGTGGTTTTTGGGATGTCTTCCTCAGTGACCGTTATCTGATGATATGCTCTCAAGAGATCTATCTTGGAGAAAATTGTCTTGCAGCCAACATGTGAGAGAAACCGTGAATATGAGGAATGGGGTACCGATCGGAGATGGTTTGCTTTGTTCAAAGCACGATAATCACCACATGGCCTCCAATCATCGGCCATTTTCGTGGGGACCCTGTGCTGTGGAGAGGCCCATGGGCTGGAAGAAGGGCGAATAATCTCCAAATTTAGCCTGTGTTCGAACTCATTTATGGCTACCCGCAGCTTTTCTGGATTAAACCTGCGTGGATGGGCGTAAACGGGTTACCCTGTGGTAACGATATGATGTTTGACGGTGTGCTGAACTTGTTCCGTACACTGACAAGGTTTAGCGAGGAACGGATAGTCCTTCAAAATATCAGTGAATGATGAACTTTGGGATAGTCAAGTGTATGCCAGCCGAGGGTACAGAGGTGACGCTACCGATGGTGCAAAGTTTGTTTGTTGTATCAATCAGTCTCAGATGCTTCAACTCGACTCCAAGGCCAAAATGCGACAGGAAATTAGCCCCAATAATGGGTGACTGGACATCAGCTTGAATAAAGACTCGTTGGAAACATCAGCCTCAGACCAAGGTCAAGAATTAGGGCTGTTTTCCGTATGTGTGTTTTGCGGTGCTGTTAGCAGCCTGTAATAAGAATTGCGAAGGCTTGACGTGGTAACGCCTAGGAGGTTGGATGACACTAACTTCAGCACCGGTATCGACAAGAAAACGGAGACCGCTCGACGTATCATATATAGAAGATGCGACTGGGTTGCAACGGACCAGCAGCAGTCATCACCATTACTGGTTGGCGTTGTCGTTTAACTATTGGGCGGCTGTGGGAAGGTGCATGGTGGAATACAATTACGTGCTTTCACACCGTAGGTTCGATGGTACAAGCACATGATTCTGTGTCTGCCATTCTGGTGATTGGGACCGTCGACGTCGATATGTTTGACGTCAGGTTGACTGAAGATTGTTAATGGCAGAACACATGGTACTGACTTCCATGCATAATAGGCATACTGTGTCCTATAAGTCTTTATAGTCACTGCAGCGCACGCCATTTGGCGCTTGTGAAAAGCCTGATGATGGTGCGGCCCGTCGAGAGTTGCAACCGCACGATGGCAACTCCACATAGGGAGTGATACGTTCTGGCTTTAGAGTGCCTTTCGTAAGCAGAAGTGCCAACATTATGAGATCTTGAAGTTGAGACCGATGCCTGTTGAAGACAAGAACATGCAGCACGGCTATGATATCATTCCAGGATTTGATCTGCATGAGTGGCAAGTTTCTCTAATGAGGTCCTCAGGTCGAGCATAGCCAATACATGCTGCATAGGAAGGGGAAGCTTATCAAACAAGATCTATCAGAAAATTGCATCATCCACATGACGACCAGTAAGCCAAGAACGTAGTTGTCGCATTAGTTAGGAAGGCGTTTGATTGCCAAGTTCTACCTGCGTGAAAAGCTCACGCAGCATGCAGTTGGCAAACTTGGCCATACGTTGAATTACAGCGTCCTTAAACCGGATTTAAGGCTCTTCAGCAGGAATCGCATCGAGGATATCCCAAAAGCCAACGGCAATATCGAAGGGAAGTGATTGCATGCGTTCTCTGGTGATACGGAGTGTCGAGAATACTGCCTCGATCTGCCTAAACCATACGTGAGGGTTTCTTAGTGTAAATGGAGGCAAGTTGAAACAGATGATATAAACGTCAATAGAGTCTATGTTAATAAATAAATAAATTGTATATTTAAGGCCCAGTGGGCCCCATCATTACAAAATAAGTATCGCTGTATAAATAAATACAAAGCGGATAACTGCTGCAATATATGATCAGCCATATGAAAAGCAGAAATAATTAGTATTGTAGGCATATCCAATTGAGAACGATTTGCCATTTTGTAAAACAAAAGTCAATAATCTTTGGCATATATGGTGACGTCGAAAAGAAGCAGTGAAAAAATTCCTACGGTTAAGTCGGGGATGGAGATCGGCGAGCCACCGATTAAAAAAACTAGGATAAAAAGTGCTTCTCTAAAAATTAATAGCTAGAATTGATGGGATTTGTACGATGCAACGGGAAAGTATTGTGATGTTACTGACAACGTATGAGGGTTCGGAAGGCTACTTGTCAGGTGAGAATAATAAAACAGTCAGAGCTACTGTTTATAAATACCATGAAGTTGAGAGAGGAGGAACTCATCTTACACAACATGGACGAAACGAAGAGGGGAAAGTAGAGGTCACGAGATCATCACCGAGATGCGACCTTGCTGACTGCATAGTCCACTAACAAAGAGGCGAAAACATAAGAACCCGTCACGATCATCAACAGATCCCGGAGACCATCGACAGGGTAGCGAAATCAGAGGAAAGTATCAAGGTTGTCAAGAGTTGTCGATGCTAGTTAAAAAGGAGGGATGAAAAAGTGAATGCAAAGATTGACTGTGCAAGGATAATGGAAACATACCTAGAAACCAATATAATGTCAAGGGAACTGCCTCAAATACCAGGAGAACTCTTTTCAAAAATCCAAAAGTTGCGAGTTTGGGAATGAAACAGACAATAAAAGGAATTTATATCTTCTGAAGTTAAAGGGTTTGCGTAATTTTGATTTGAAAATAGCTAATGTAGACGACCACCCAATTCGCAGTGGAAGATTATTCCATATGAAAGCATATTTGGAGGCAAAAAACTGAGAACGGTTAGTTGCTGAGCTAAGGGGTGGTGAAATGATCATGGAGGAATTACGAGGGGCATAGGGTCGACCTACCGGAATGAGAGCGGTAATTCGTGGGAGATTTGGGCTAGAGTTAACGCGAAACAGGAAGCAGAGACCGGCTTCGAGTCTTCTTACCCAGAGAAATTAAATGTTTGCTAACTTACATTTATCCGTATAAGAGATACTGGACCCAGGATGAGAAAATAGTCTTCGAGTAAAAACCATCTGAACATTTCAATCTTACTGCGGTCAGAGGCATTCATAAGCCCAAAGAGGGGACAGCAGTATTCTAGGATAGGAAGAAGAAACATGCGGTACAGGTTTAACTTTATTTCAGGAAGGAAGAAATTATGTGATATTAAACCACATATCTGTGCAGCCTTTGCAGAAATTCAATCTTTATGAGGTGATAATGCTAGCTTATTCGTGTAACTTAGTCTTAAATCTCTTATAGTTGATTCTTTTACTATACTCAAAAATTCAAAAACTATCGTTTTTGCTGACGATCTTGAGTGCATTTATTCATTTTCTAAAGACACCGCTTACAGTTTCGTTGACAAAGTGAACACTGATCTTCTTATGCTTTCACGTCTGACCTACAGGTGGCAGATGAAATTTTCTCCATCCAAGAGTAATTTCATATGTTTTGGCCCCACCAAGCTTCCTGGACCCCTAGTTTTCAAAATAGCACAATTTTAGAACGAACAACCATAAGAGACGTATGTATAAGTTACACGAATAATCTAGCATTTTCGCCTCATGCAGATCGAGTTTCTGCAAAGGCTTCACAGATATGCCGTTTTATATCACATAATTTCTTCCTAACGGAAATGAAATTAAGAATGTACCGTATGTTTGCTCTTCCCATCCTAAAATACTGCTGTAATCTCTTTGTACTAATGAACACCTGTGACCGCAGTAAGATTGAAAAAGTTCAGAGGGTATTTGCTCGAAGACTATTTTTTTCCTGGATCCAGTATACGGATAGATGCCAGTTAGAAAATATTAAATTTCTCTGGTTGAGAGGACTCGAAGTGGGTCTTTGCTTCCTGTTTCACGTTAACTCTAGCCCAAATCATCCCACGAATTAACGCTCGCACTCCGCTAGATAGACCCTATGCCACTCGTCATTTGTCTATGATCCTTTCACATCCCCTTAGCTCCACAAATAACCTTTCTCAGTTTTTTGCCTCAAAATATGGTTTCATTTGGAATAATCTTCCACTCAAAATTAGGTTTTCATCTAAATTTTCGATTTTCGAAACCAAATTGCGCAAGCATTTAACTTCCGAAGATATAAATTCCTTATTGTCTGTTTCCTTCCCGACCTCGCAAATTTTCGATTTTGAAAATGGTCCGCCTGGTATTTGAGGCACTTCCCTTGACATATTGGTTTCTAAATATGTTTGCATTATCCTTGCAGAGTCAATCTTCGCATTTACTTTTATTGCCTCCTCTTTTCAAATATCATTGCCAACTCTTGACAACCTTGACACTTTCCTCCGATTTTGCAATCCTGTCGATGGTCTCCGGGATCTGTTGATGATTGTGGCCAGTTTTTATGTTTCACCTTTTTGTTAGTGGACTATGCAGTCAGTAAGGTCGCATCTCGGTTATGATCTCACGGCATCTACTTTATCCCCTTGGTTTTTAACCATGTTGTATATGATGAGTTCCTCCTCTCTCACCTCCCTGATGGTTATAAACAGCAGCTCTGGCTGTTTTATTATCTCTCACCTGACAAGTAGCCTTTTGAATCCACATACGTTGACAGCAACATCACAGTTCTATATTCCGTTTGCAGCGTACAAATCCCTTCAACTCTAGCTATTAATTTTTTTAGTGAAACCGTTTTTTCTCCTATTCATTTTTTAAAAAGATTTGTGGCTCTCCTATCTCAACCCCCATTTTAACCGTAGGAGTTTTGTTAACTGCTTCATTCATAGTTCACCGTGTATTCCTAAGATTGTTGACTATTGTTTTAAAAACGATGAATTGTTCTGAATCGGATATGCCTATCATACTGCTTATTTCTGCTGTTCATATGGCTGTTCACATATTGCAGTTTTTATCCGCTCTGGATGTAATTGTGGGGCCTTTTAGGCCTTAAATATTCAAAATTATTATCATTATTAAAAGTGTACAATTTTGAAATACTAGGGGTCCAGGAAGCTTGGCGGGGCCAAAACACACGAAGATACTCTTGGATGGAGAAAATTCCATCTGCCAACTAGAGCTCCAACGTGAGAGCATAAATGGATCAGTGTTTATTTTATGAACGCAACTATTGACAGTCTCTAGAAAAGGAGTAAATGTACTTGAGATCGTCAGCGTGAACGAAATTTTGTGAATTTGTGAGTCAAGTTGAAATTTCGTTTATGTTCAGAATAAAGAGAAGGGGACCTAGTACCGTGTTTTGATAAACACCACTCGTGATCGGCTGAGGCGTCAAATAGCTACTACCTACTAAGACCTTCTGGCTATGGTTAGACAAGTAGGAACCAAGGAGAGGAAGCCGGATGTCGAGGGCTTCCAGTTTCACCAGAAGACGTCTGTGCGGTACCTTGTCAAAGGCTTTGCTAAGGTCAAAGTAGATCACAACCACTGACTGCTGCTCATTACGAAGGGTAGTGACGAGGTTAAGAAAAGCTAAGTGGCACACTTCGCATGATCTACCAGGTAGAAATCCATATTGCGAGTCGCTTAAGAGCTTATTTTCTAGGCAAAAGTCGAGAATTTGATAAACAATAATTTTTGGAGAAGTTTTGCTAGAGCCGGGGTTTTGTGAACGCCTCAATAATTATTAATGTCCGAATGAGATCCCGACTTGAAGACAGTAAGAATAATAGATGTCTTCCATAAGTCAGGAAATAATCCGTTTAAAAGATAAACTGAGAATATATGGCTAAGCAATCGGGTGAAGCTCAGCACTCTCTTAATAACTGAGTTTGAATACCGACATTCCCCGAAGAGGGCGAGTTTTTAGACGACTTATTTGCTTACGAATAAGTTCTAAGGAGAAATCAATGGTGCTGATAAAATTGAATGAGGGGCCTTAAACGTCGAAATCGGTTCAGATTCCATCGTTAGATGTTTTGCAAAGAAATCACTAAACAATTCTGCCTTGTCAGAGTCTTCCAGAACGAAGTTCTTAGCTTTATTTAGTAATGGAGGAATTTCATAACCTTGTTTGGAGGAGGATCGATGGCGGAACAGTTGAGCAAGATATTTTGCAGAGTTTGGCTCAATGAGTGCGCAAGATTCTCTCTGTCTATCAAGTGCAAGACGAACCTTATAGGCTAATTCAAAAATCGCTGCTTTCTTAATTTCTTTGAGTCGCGGCAAAAAGAATGCGAGGAAAGGTGGATTCCGTAGCGTAGGGCTTGACAATTTTGGTCGGCACAAATTTCAGGATAGTATTTTAAACGACTGACATGAAATCACAAAGATATGTGGTTTCTTTCATAGAGGAGAGATGCTGCCAGTCCAATGAGTCCAAAAAGTTATTAATTAAGCGCATATCTGCGAGATAAAAAGCATGATATGTACGAACGGTGCTAGCCTTTTTCGATGAGACAATCGGACGGCAACAGTGAGTTAATGTATGGTCACTTAGGACGAGGCCCTGCTTAAAATCGATGAAGAGGGGAGCAAGTTCGCTTGTGAAAATCAGGTCTCAAATATGCTTGTCTCTCGTTGAAGAACGTACAAGCTGGGACCAATTAGAAAAATTAATGGTATCGAAGAAAGGCTGAAATCTGGATGGACAAATGTTTAAAATCCAGTCAATTTCATGAAAATTAAAATCACCAGCGATTATTTTAATGTTAAAATTGGACTCCAAAGTCTATTTAAAAATTAAACAAAGTTTTGCATCACCATCGGATGATGAATTAGGCAGGTTGTAAATACATCCGAGAATCGCCTTTTGCTTGGGCGACAGGAAATGGATGCGAAGCAGTAACTACCAGAGAATGACGTAACATCTAGATCAAACGGGAAGTGCTTAAATGAAGCTTTTAATATAGAGAAGACAATTACCACCACGCTTACTAGTGTGGTCTTGACGGTAGTGATCATACTGGTCTATGACAAGCAAAGAGTAGAAGATTAGGGGATGGGTCCAAGATTCAGTTACACATAAAACATCGGGCATTAACTCGAAAGCAATGGCTCTCAGTTGGGCAATTTTATTTATAAAATATCTAGCATTAAGTAATATGAAATCTAGCGTAGTTAGAGTATCCAAACTAGGGTTATCGTTATTTATAAAAAAGGAAAACTTGGTGGTGGGGAAGTAAACTGTAGAGAGAAAGGTTTGAACGGAAAGTAAAATTGCTGCTGTCTACAATTAGCTGAGCTGTTACTGTTAACTAAATTAGGATTATTGTAGAGAAACATATTTGGGTGGTATCCATTGAGAGGAAGGCCATTTCTGCGTTAGCGAAAATATGAGAAGGCCTTAAAATAGGATTTCGATGAATATAGGAATAATATAGGGGGAAAATAAGATTTGAAAATGGAACAAATTGTTTTGGAAAACTGTAACCATAAGGGGCAGAGTTAATTAATTGGGAGATCCTGATAATTTATTTGGTTGGGATAATTGCTAAGGATATTTTGGTAATGTATAGTAGATGCTGGAGGGTTAGGAGGTTTCCCAACTGTAATGACGTTTTTCTTTTTGAAAATAAAATTAGGAGCATGCTTAGACTTGCCCAGGTTCTTGATAAGTTTAGTAGATTGAACAGCTGAGACCGCAGTGGATATAGTGGAATGGGAACGAGGCGGACTTTGAACCCAGTTTTTTGGACTAAGTCAACAGTAGGAATACAAGGAAAACTACTTTGAAACGGAGAAGCAATCGGTCTTGGCACTTTAGACGGAGTTACTGACATTAAAGGCAGGCTTACGACATGGTTGATAGTTACTGAGTTTGAAATTCCTATTCACGAGGAAGAAGGCGTTAATGGATTCGTTGGAAGAAAAGTGGTAGGTGAAGCTAAGGGGGTTTTCGAACCGGGTACCAGAGGAGACTGCTGAGCCGTCTCGTTGTTGTTTGCATAGCCATGACCAGTCTTATGTGTAATAGATTCAGAGGCCGAAGACCTATGCGAGAGGGGAAACACATTCCTTCACTCCGTCGGTGTAAGATCCCGACAAAGGAAACATTTTGCAACTTCTAGATAACGAGAAAGGTGACCTCGTTGTGCAAAGATAAAATCCACCTCAATAAATAAAAAACGGTGACTAATATAAGTGGATTTTTGCAACCTGAGGAAAGGCGTTTGCTTCCGCTATTTTTGTAGTTGAAGCCGCACTAGTACAGGAAGACTACGGCAAAGTCAAAAGGTCGTCTCTCTCGGGAAACATTTTTTAAAAGAAAATTATTATTTCTTTTCTGTCGGTGTAATGTTTCACTGGCAAGTAAATGGACAAAGAGAGTCCAAAACGCTGACATTCCTGAGAGGGAATAGCAGAGATATCACCGTCGAATAAGTTCCCCAGTATAGAGAGAACTGATCCAAACTTTAACATAAAATCATTAAAATTTTGTAAAGCAGAGAGATCTAGCTGCTTAGCTTTAACAACTGGTTGCATATGCATAGCACTGCTATGACTACTAGATGCAACCAAGCAACGCTTCAGCTTAATGGCTGAGAGATTGCGACGAGCTGAGGTTTTCGTTCTCTTTTTTGCTAGGAGGAGGCTTTAATTTGGTCAAAATTAGGAAAAATCAGGCAAATAATATTCTGCGACAAACGTTTTTCCAAAAATTTAACTAAGGACCTTTATACGTGCTTGAGAAAATTTCTAACTATAACAGATCCACCTGGCTAATACTGAAGCTATATCGGGTGAGAAAGTTGACTCTAAAGGTTCACGCCTCTAGGAGAGGACGAGCAACCCATGTATAAGCAAGTGACAGAGTTTTAAAAATGCAAATTTTTATCCAAAAATCAGATAGTATTTTAAGCTTGTTATAAGGAAGTCCTGAAAAAAATTAGAATTTTCACTTAGCTCGCAAAATACGAGGTGCGGGCCTTGACCTTGTCTTTGACCGTGTCCGTCATAGTAAGCGGAATAGTGCGTAAAGATAGAAAAACGAGGTCAACAATTTTTTGTAGCGTGGACAAGGATAAAAACTACTAAGAGCTTACATGTGCAATGAAATTACGCGTTGTGGAGAAATGTGTATCTAAACTAAAAAATGACAAATTTGACGGTAAAAACGATAGTGGATTGTTAGAATGCAGACTCACGAAAACGTAACCCTCTCAGGTAGCAAGTGTTGTTGAGGCTTCTAATGAGCTGTACACTAGATCCAGAAACGCTATGCACCAAGGGCGATGAGCAGAGTTAGAATTTCAATTGAGATGACGTCCGGTGGAATGCGATCGAGGAATGAAGGACTGCAAAGAATTGAGGCAGATCAGCACAGTGAAGAAAGCACTGACGACATGCAGCAGCTAAAAAAGGGGTCGCACAGTTGCGAGCTGAAGTTTGCTGTGTGTATTTTTTTTAGAACATTCAATCAAGCGTACACAAACGTTTAGGTGAATAATACAAATACGAAAACTTAAATTATACAAATACCTAAACACAGCACACACAAAGGGCAGTTGAGGAAAGAGTAAGTTTCGTAATCATAATTCAAAAAAATACAATTTAAGCATATTCATTGTGCATTTTTAAACTGAAAGGAAAAAGAGATGCGTTAGTTGTAAAGTAAGGCCATAAAACTACGAAGAATTCGTCCGGTCGAATAGTTTAAAAATCATACTGATGCCTAACCTGCGCAAGCTTCCGATTTTCCTGTACTTTAAGAGTGGCTGAAGTTTCGTGGATATTTCTGACACTGTAAAGCCCTGTATTGGCAGCCAAGATAATTTATGGAATATGCGTCATCAAGCCTTGACTCTACATGTGCTCGCCTCTATTCGTTTGTTCATACGCCTTTCTGACCTACCTTGTGCGCGGTATTTTCAAAAGTTGTTTTGACGGCGTTTGGTCTGCTTTAACGATGGCTGATGAGGCTGCGCGGAAGCTGCAATTCGAATACAATGTGAACTCCAATCTAGTTATTTCCACAGACCGAAGCCTTATTGATCGCAGGGCTAAGGATGAGTCTACTGGAGAAGTGCTTTCGCTAGCAGGGAAGATTCGAGTTCAGGATATGGGAGTAAAGGCCCAGCGTACCAAACCACCCATGATAGAAGAAAAAAAGGCCAAGTAAGCAACATTTATATACTTTAAGTATGATTTAAGGCGTCAAAAACGGGACGAACAGCTTTATGATGAGATAAAGTTGAAAAACGCGACACTACTGAGTGATGATCTCGAAGAGATTGCCGGTGTAATCTACAGACCTAAAACCCCGGAAACCAGAAAAACTTATGAGTACATTTTGCACTGTATACAGGAGGCTCTTGGGGACCAGTCTCGTGAAATACTTTGTGGTGCAGCTGACGAAGTTCTGTCTGCCCTCAAAAATACGAAAATGCGTGACAAGGATAGGAGAAAGGAGATTGAAAGTCTATTAGGTTTGTCTGTGCGCTAAATGGGATTATCTTTTTCAGGCTCACTTGCAGATGAACGCTACAATATAATTGTTAACCTCGGCAAAAAGATCACTGACTGGAAAGATGAGGAAGACAAACCGGTTGAAGATAACATCGACAAGACGTACGGCGTTAACGTTCAGTTTGAAGAATCTGATCAAGAGGTGTGTGCAAACCTTGCAGTCTCTTACTTTCCTTTTTTTGTTTGACCATGTTTGCTTTCGTCTCCGAATCCCTATAAAGATGTATCTTTCTTTGACAAGGGTTGATTTTTGCACGGCAAATACTGCATATATCTGACGCTTTCCCCATTTTTCCTGCCATCGTGTAATACAGCCATTCTTAGGATTAGGAAAATACAACAAGACTGCAGAATAGCGGTTGTTTGATTCTAATACTACCTTTAGATAGCATAAAATATTCTTCAATTTACGGTCACTTTTTTAATTTACTGTCATGCTTGACACGTGTTCGTGTCAAACGGATAGACCTTAATATCACTCCCACAAGGGCGCACAAAGTCGTTCACTTTTGGGTAAGACAAAAAATATATTCAAGTGAAAAGATCGTTTCACGGAATTTGATAATATAATGAATAAATTTTAGTGTCGACAATTTTAGATCAAACAAGCTCTATTAAGGTAACTTGGCAGTGCTTTACGAAGGTCTTCTACAAATCGATAGGGAATATATTGTGAACCTGAATTCTTATCATATCAAATTTTTTTGTGAAATTATCACCCTTTGGTTACAACTCAACTACGTATTTTTTTGTAAATTAAGGACGAGGAAGATGCTTATGGTGAAATCAAGGAGGATGATGAGGATGAAGGTGACGGTGAAGAAGCATTCGTAGAAGAAACACTTCACTCGAAATCGGGGGGTGGCCTTTTAGGCTCCAAGCACGAAACGGAAGTACTTCATCCTCGCGATGTAGATGCATTTTGGCTGCAGAGGAACATTTCAAAACATTGCAAGGTAGCTTTTGTTTGCATCAAACTTTCATATTTTATTTTCTCAAGAACTTTTATAGGGAGCGTTCCTTTCTCTTCATGCGACCTTGCTACAAGCTTTCTCTTATTATATGTCAGGTTGGGTGTAACGAACTTACTCTGACGAGGTAGTAATTCATTGTTTGTTTATCAAATGACGTTAGTGAGCTTCCCCATCGTCATATTTTTCTACTTATCACTTCTGTGCCTCTATGATGTTTGCTCATTAATGATTTCTTCAGCTCCTGGTTCCTCATGTACGTATGTTACGTATGTGAATAGCTGTCGACAGAATAAATAAAAAATACGGCAGCCGAAATTTTTGAATGATGTCTGGTCTGTACCGTTCGCGTAATATTTAAAAACGATTTGATTCATTTGCGCCATTCGGATTTTCCATTTTCTTCGTTATTTTTCAAAGGATCCTGTCGTCGCCCAAAGGAAGGCTCAAGAATGCTTAGAGATCCTCAAATCGGCTGTGGATGACAGAGATCTGGAAAATCGTTTAGTTCGCTGTATCGGTTATGAACAGTTCAACTTCCTTCGTGTTCTTCGTCGTCAACCCACCATGATTCTCTATTGCACTCTGCTCGCCCAAGCACAGACGCCGCAAGAGCGCGTTGAGATTGAGACTAAAATGCAAGCCGATCCAAAATTGGCCAAAATACTACAACAACTACGTGAAACTGTAGACTCTTCTGATGCGGTATCGGATGAGCGACAACGCAAGATTGCTCAGCGCATGGCTCGTGTAAAGGTACGTTCTGCGTTATCTCTGTCCGTCCTCTAAGTACCCTTGATGGAGAAGCTGGCAGCAAGTATTGCGTGAGTTTTGTCGTTTAATCATACTTGCTTTCCACATATGACGCACATATAACATCGACAATTCAGTGTTCGCTGTCTCGATCATCAGCTGAAAACGTGTTTCAGGGAGTAAGAATTCCGAGGACAACTCGGCTAGGTGTCGCCGTATTCGCCAGGATCGGCGGCTGGACTCGCGACGCGCTACCTATTAAATAGCTACGTAACTGGTTGCTTACCAGCATCGTTAATTGCTTCAAAATATTATACATCTAAAATATACTCCATGCTTGACTTCACAGAGGTCCATAGTTGGGGAGCACCCTGGATTTCGGAAGTGCTATGTTCGAAATGAAAAAGAGGCATCCTTCTTTCAGCAGTTGCGCCTGGCAACCTCTGGTCAATGGCAGCTTAAGACTGTCAGTTTTAATTACAAACTAGAATTGTTTGCTTGCTCATTTTCTGTTCCAAAGTTGTGCTTCCGATGGTAGCGGCGAATTGAGGGCTAGTAATCTTCTGGTAATGTTTTTTGATTCGCTTAGGAGTCCACCAAGGGCGGTGACGACGAAGCTCTAGATTCCGGCCGGCTTTTCACCGAGGACGGCAATGTGAGCCTTGCCAACGTGCTTGATCTGTCTGACCTTGTCTTCAGTCAGGGTGGGCACCTCATGGCGAACAAGCGTTGCCAACTCCCGGACGGCTCTTTCCGCAAGCAGAAGAAGGGCTATGAGGAAGTGCATGTACCAGCCCTGCGTCCCAAACCCTTTGACCAAGATGAAAGTCTGCTCAAGATCGAGAAACTGCCTGCTTACGCTCAGGCCGCCTTTGATGGGTACAAGACACTTAATCGTATTCAGACGCGTCTGTATAATGCGGCTATGAAAACCGACGAAAACCTGCTCCTTTGCGCACCCACGGTTTGTTTCCCAGTCTTTTTGCCGCCGGTTTATGTGCTTTTTATATTTTATATATTCCATGTTTTGCACATTTGTGTTCATTGTTTCGTACCATACGAACTATTTCGCTGATACTGTTGTCCTTTAAGGGTGATCTCGGTCTGTTCTTTGCCTGTCACCGCTCAGGGTTTCCGTCTTTCCGCTTGATGTGTTCTCAGGGGGCAGAGCTGTGGTTGGAAACCCCCGCAACTCAGGAATAACCTCTATCAGCCGCAATAGCCAACAGAAAAAAAAAACTAATAACAAGTCCCCAATTATCTTTTCAGTGCATACACTTAACTCCACAGGAGTCTTATTTTTAATGTGGTTGCAATAATGTCTGATCCAATCATCCCTAATAGTGTCAACCTGCAACAGTAGATTAAGCGGGCTCGGCCCACTCTTCTCAAGTGGCGATGCTCGAATACTGTTCTTACTGTAACCACGATACCTTGTTGGACTCCTAAATTTCAGGTGGATCTACTTAACTGAGTGCATCTTTCCTCCGGCAACATTGGTCCAGAACCTCAAGTTTTCGTTCCTCTTCCACACATAATAGCCCAGTATGCACAACCGCGGATTAGGGTTGGCCGGACAGAAGCCCGTTAAACTCGTATCTTTTTGGCGATAGAGCCATCGCTATAGATCCATAAGTACCTTTGAGGGCTTTCGAGCCCAACCGATTATGCTGACAGTGTCATACTTCCTCTGTCCGCTTGCCATTTAAATCGACTCTAAATATTTGAACCGATTAGTGGAAGTAAATATTCTTATCTCTGAAATCAGTCACCGCGAAAGTTTTGTTTCACGAACTAACGGATCATTAAGCACAATTGACGGAGGTTGTGAAAAAGTCATCCACAACACTTCCACTGAAGTCTTCGGGCCTTCAGCCAAATAGCACCAAAAATGGTTCCATGATAAAGATAAAAATAATAGCACGATCAATCCGTGATCAAAACCGATTTCACAGGACCCGCATAACCAAAACCCAATCTAAGGCAAAGCTAAGTCCACCCAATTCCGTCGACAGCTGCAACAAAAACTGAGAAAAACATAAACTAACCGGGTTTTTTTAACAAGGCAAATGAAATCCAGGATTACGCAGATTTTGGTAAACTGAAGTTCTCGTCCATCAAGGCAATATATCGTCGCCAACCGTCGGACCTGCACCACCGGAAAGTCATTATGAACATCGATTACGAATAGTCCATGACGATGTGCGGGATGCTTAAGGTACACTGCATCCACATAGGACGAGTTTGCAATGAAAAGTGAAGTGAACCAGTGCTATCTACTCGCCTAAACATCTTCAGCCTCATGTTCGTCGCACTGTTGATAGACGCTTACCGATACGATCGACCGTGTGTCGACAAAATTCATCCTATGCAGTCTACCACAATAGTCTCTAGGGCCAGAAGACCTGGCCTCTTTGCGAACGACTGTTTTAAAACCACAACTCAAGCCAACACGCCATGAAGTCCAAACCTAATAGCCTCTAGATTTGCTAACTTCAGGCTAATCATAAGCACGCAGGGAACGGTTTACATTAACGTAAAGTACGCTAAACCCACAAAAGTGGTTAGTTACACTCCCCGCGTAGCTGTTGATGAGCTCCATTAGCTTGCCAGCTCCATCTCATGGAACATCAAAGCCGATAACGAGGTCATGCCGGATCCCGGAAGGTAGCTGAACCCTCCGCAAACCACAACATTCAATCCTGAATGGCCGCGGCCTTGGCATGGAATTGCAGAATTTCAATCCCGATAACGCTCGATTGCTCGGAGATCTGGACAATCTAAGAAGGCCAAGTGTGAAAGTTCAGCCATTTCCATTCAAGTTGTCTTTAAAGGCTATGAAATAAGAATTGGTGGAAACTGACCGCAGGCACCATGGAGTCATCTGACATGCCAAGCATATATATCATGCCAAAATCGAATCCAACTGCTTGCACATTAACAGCAGTTATGAACAGCAATATTCAAGTCCATAACAGCAGTTTTCACCATCAGCTAAGTAGAAAAGGCCAAGGTGAAGGGGCAAGAACGCAAGCTTCGAATCCCGATGACCAACACCCAATCCATTTCAATAGTTTCCCACTGTCACTTTGCGTTCAAGGCCCAGATTGGCTTTTAATGAAGACCTTCAGACTCAGTAAAATCGCAGTTTAACCAGCCCACCCTCTGCACAACAAAACTCCTCTGTCATTATCGCTGTGGAATGCCCCCCCCCCACTTCTCCTCCGTAATATCGCCTTGCCGTCTGGGTTTCTCTTGGTCAGACATTCATATTCACCTCAACGTGAACGCCACCGGGACTCGTATGAAACCTCTCAATACCAGCAATGTAGAAATCGTGCTGCATTGTCTTCATTCCCATTACGCATAGGCTTGATCGGTCACCTGCAAATCCATCGCCCACGTTGACCTGAGCCTCACTCTCTGCAATCGAGTGCGGGTTTAATGAGGGACCTAGGTATGTGTCAAGCGTAATCTGCCGTCTAGCCTTGCCAGTTACTTTGACCACAATCGCCTCCCGTCGTCATCGACTTGCTGTCGAAACGACGGAAGAAAGTAAGACCAGCGTGTCGCACATCTGTTTCACTGTGAGAAAATGCACACGCAAGTCACGGCTGCGCCCATCCCCTGGAGGCATTGGTGGACTTTGTTGCTTGCGGTGGTCGAACTGTCAGCTCATGACTGATAACTTCAATAAGTCAGCGATACATTTCGAAACTGCGTTGATTTTACGGGAATATGCGGTTCTAAAAAAGCTCAGACTGTCCTTTTACTTGCCAATTGACCGCCGCATAGTACCAATAGCGTACGAAGCGAGTGAGTAGATTGCAATTTCGTTTGGACAACCAACGTGCAGAAGGGCAAGTCAGCGAAAACTTTTCGACGGTCGGACGTCATAGCGCATAATGCATTGTTGGACCAATTAATTTGGGAGAGGAAGGGGAAAAATAGAAAAAGGACGACATTAAAAGCTCCCATCAAGGACATATTAGTGGCGTAGTCTAGTTTGCACAACTCTCCGACTCTCCAGACGTAGTCTACCTCTATAAACTGCAGTTTTCCAACTGTTTTAACGCAAATGAGGACTACCAAAGATGGTTTCGATTCAACGTAATGTCTGCTGTCTAGCAAGTGCTTTTTATGAAGGGCAGATTTTCTGGATTTAAAAAAGTCGTTTAGACATGCATCAACCTAATTCGGAAACCAATTGCCTTTGCGCTTGCCCAACATGCCTCTCTTCCTAAGTTATTTAAAGAGCGCAGAGTCCCCATGTCCGGCCTCTATTTCGCATCCCAAGCAGCCGTACATTAGCTGTCCTAACTCATGAAATCTTATGGATTTCATGAGTTACGGATCGTTACTCGAAATCAGCGCACGCTCTGTCCACCAAAGTTTTACATCAATAAAGAATCGACCGTTAGGAAAAATAAGGCTTATTGTGATTTACGAATTAATATAACATTGTCCCGAAATACTAATATTTTTTTAGAAAAGGTACGAATTACGAAAATGTAAAAACTTGACCTAGTTGAGTAAACTAAAGTTTTAAATGTATAGGAAGCCTGTCCATGCAATTAAACGAGTGAATAAAGTAGAACAAGTAGATTTGCTTTTGAAGATATTATTTTTCGGAGTTTTTGCAATACATATTCCTCTAGATTAAGTGAAACGTAAAGTATGGTCGTCATCAAGCAGCTTAACATGTGAGTTTATCTTCCAACACCGTTTCACGATAATTGACAGTTTTTTTCGTTTGCACATTGTCTTAGATGCGTTTGACCAAGGCAAGCAAATTTTCGCATGATTGCGCTGATAGGGACGTCACATAACTATAATATTTCATATGCTCACAGACCGGTCACTGACTAATAAATGTAAATAGAGTCGTCGGGTGCAATTGTAAACGTACCATTTAGTGTATATAAACATGGCTATTCTATTGTTAAATTTCTCTATAAATATTTCGGGGTTTCTAATACGATGAGTTTCAGATAGCCTTTGAAAATGGGGTGAATTCTTTACGATTTTCAGTGTCTTCAGTCGACTAACCATAAATATACATTCCGTTTGATGTGTTAGATGTGATTTCTTAAAAGCATTTACCAAAGTAGTGACTTTTTTGGGCATTCTTTCTAATGCAGACGGCCGTGTGGGTCATATTTGTAGGCTCTTTCAAGCATAAAAACTCGCTGCTGTGAAAAATAAACGTCCACAACAAAAACCGGGAATTATATGCCTATTATTAGTTTTGAAAAAACTTTCTATAGTAAGTTACCTTTTTAAAAAGAGCTTTAATTAGATGTTTCGCTGTCGAATGCCTGCGAATGAAGTTAAGAAACAACTGGGAAAGTTTGACCAAATTTTTGGCTTTGCTGAAAATTAGGGATACAATTTCTGTTGAAAATTAAAGAACTCACTTTTCTATTTCTATTGGAGCGTGTTTTTCGTTATATTTACTTACTTCTCAGTTTAGTTCTAAGATTTCAAACACAGAAGAGTAGCCGAACATATACTAAAATTTTGTGATAAAATGTCAATTTTCTGCTCCCTTCCGTTTTAAGTTTCCTTATTCATTTATTGTCAAATGCAGACCAAAATTGTCTTGATAGGCTTCGCGTACGCCGTGACAGCGAAAAGTGGCGGCTAGTCATCGCGTTCTCAGTATATATGCGCGTTTAAGGTCCTAATGATCAGTGTGGTAGAACAAAGTACATTCACAAAAGTTTATTGCAGCGTTTTTTGGTACAAAACGTCATGAATTTTCAAAACTTAATTTTTTAGACTAAATCTGCCCTCGTTTTTCCGAAAACAATTTGCTCACTCGGACCTGCATTAACCTGATTTTCGTGAAAACCAAAGAATATTTTCTGTTCTCCGAAGGGACATATTCCAAAGTTTTCCGGCTTATATTAATTTTCATTCATAGTACTGCGCAAAAAATCAAAATGTTTTGATCCGTAGCTTTTAATAGCGTAGGAAAATTCCTGGATAGCAAGAAACATCTGATTTTACCCCATGTAACCCTGTTTTCTCATCAATAAACCGATCTGAAGTGAACTCTATTATTAAACAGCTTTTTGTGCATTAATTTAATACAACAGACAGAACTAACACCTTAAAATGCCTGCCCTGCCACCATCTCAAATTCTGATATAGACATTTCATGAGTTAGCCAATCTACTGTATATTATTCATAGAAACGGTGATAAGGGGATTTTACAGATGGAGACTTGACAACCTGCCGATAGCTCATCGGCCATTTCGTTACCTGGTCCTTTCCGGAACATGGGCGTGCTGCATTTTTAAAGAGATAGCGTTGTTTCCGATCGGCTTCTTATGCTGTTGGAGGCTTGAATTCCGTCAATTAGGACATTAAACCAAGCATTTGTCGTAAAAATGATTTTTCTGGTTTGCTACATAATTTTGACCGTATGGTGCATTCTAATTAAAGGCTCCACACTTAAAGACGCCTTTTTACCGCCATTCCCGTATTAAACGTGGTTTTGTGCCAACGGACTGGGGATACGGGCTTTATATATTAATATTCGACCATACTGGGATCTTAGTGCCCTGGTTTGGTTTTTGAAATGAACCAACCCCGCAGGTTCGCCGACCTCTGCAACTTGTGGGATTCTGACGCGGGATCGAGATTTAATTGTATCTACTGCGCCTATACTCTTGCTGTTGTGTTAAAATCCTGGTCAAGTGCTTTTTGTGTACCAAGGGGCGTGGTGGCACGCCCAGGTGCAAATTTCGCCATGCCACCCACCTACGTCCGATCCCGCCTCCGGTCTTCTTGACTCTCTTGACACCGAGCACGAGCGGGTGAGGAAAGAAAGAGCGTGGTAGATGAAGCACAAGTCTGCTATCACTTACAACTAATTCACGCGCAAGGTTACTGCGCATGCTTCCCGCCTGCCATAAGGCACGCGGTGGACATCGTCGAAACTCCACGGTCAAACTGTCACTACGAAGCCGGGGTCCGCGCGCCCTTCTATCTTCCGCCATTTTGGGACGTCAGTCACAGCAATCGTACAGATACAGATGATGAGCCGATAATGTAGGAAGATTGTTATTTTTAAACCACCAAGCACCGCATCAGGCTGCGGTAGTGTAACAGTGCTGTGCAACTAAACAGCTGCAGCATGCTAATCATGGGCCTCCGAGTCACTATGGACAGGCTGATCAAGCATGCTAAGTAGGCCACTTTTCCTGAGGCCGATCATTCCCCTATGACGTCCGATCATGTGCCCCGGAGTTAAAACACTAAACCGCTACTCCAAGGGGGAGGATGAAAATTTCGATTATGCCTAATATGATAATACTATTTCCTTACCTGTTAACTTGGTTAAATTCTAGTTAATGCGGTCTTCCTGTTTCCTTGACTTCTTTAAAGGGTGCCGGCAAAACAAATGTCGCCCTTCTCTGTATCATGCACGAGCTTGGACAGCATATTAACCCCGATGGCAGCATTAACAAGGAAAATTTCAAGATAATTTACATTGCTCCTATGCGTTCGTTGGTGCAGGAAATGGTCGGAAACTTCAACAAGGTTAGTGCGGTTTTTTGCGCTTCAAATTTTGCTAAGCATCGGTCTCCTGCCTTGTCTCTTACTGTCAACGCCACAGCCTTCCATCCGAAGTCTTCATGGGTCATATCTGCTTCTTGCGTCCTCTAAAAGGATTATTTTATGCTCCTACAACCCAATTGACTATACATTTGCATGCTTAAATTTGTCTCCCGTCCTTTGGCATGACAACGTTTCAGCCACATTTAACAGTACTCTGAAACTCGACAGAACGCAGTCATGTTCAGTAGTTTCAAGTCACATGGAGAGTGGCTTTCATCGACCTCATGGTTGCAGGTTGGAGCGCAAGCTCTGGTTGCGTCTTAGAACTCCGATATGGAACCCTTACTGGCGATCGAATAGCAGTGAAGTATCTTTGTTTGAAAAGTTTTCTACACAGACAGGGGGAGACCGAAAATCGGACTTATAATTTAGCTGCCATCTTCAGCTAGCCACGACCCCAAAATGAGACCACGAAGTCCAGAAGTTTAATCACGGGTCTAATCGACCAGTTGGGCCAGCCGCTCAACTGGAAGAGCGTGTATCCAATGGCCATGACGACAGATAAGCCAGAAGTGACTCCTTTGTCTTTCTAGATGATACATCTCGGCTCTGCAGTAATTTTTGATGTAATCGCCAACAAATCGGTGGTCAAAAGTTAGTGAGTCAAGAACGTACTGTGTGATCCAACTCAGGGAGCAAAGGATAGGTCAGCGAGTAATGCGGGACCGGTGGTAATAGGATCTTTATGGGTGGGGCTAAATGAGGAAAAGGAGAGCTCCAACTTAATCCTACCCCTATCCATTGTTTTGGTTAGGGTTAGCATTCGTTGTCGGGTTAGTAGGCTCACACAATAGTTTTTGCCTCGACAAGTGTGCGAATTACGAGATCTGGTGGATTTACCTCATGCCGATCAATATGCGCGATATCATTCCTAGATGACCTGACCCACTTTTATTGGGACCTTTGACGGGAGTAAGAGGCCGCTCTGCACGATCTTACATTAGCAATAAAACGGATGCATCCTAATAGCCGCCGCTTAGAAAATTGCCATTTAACCCAACGAAATATTTTGTGACCCCTGTTAACCCGGCATCGAATGCTAACCCCAACGAGCACAATCGATACAGTTAGGGTCACGTTGGCATGTAGTAAGGTCACGTATTACACGCTGAGCAATCCTTTGTTCCCTGAGTTGGTTCGCATATTACGTTCTTGCTGTTATTGAAATAAGACGCGATTACTGCCCAGACTATGCAGCATTGCCTATAGTGTGGATCGGCCCTGCACTTAGAGTATGGAGTGAGGAACTGAGGGCACATATCTCTTCCTATCAACCATCCACAGACTGCAACGCGGACAGGGACTTGGTTTAGGTATTGGTGCCAAAATCCTTTCCCAAATCGATGTAGCTGTTAAGTCCGTGGCTATCTCGGTTTTGCTATTCTTTACCGTTTGGTACTTGTAATATGGAACCCGCTAGATCGGTAACGATTAATTCTGTCGATGCTACAAGTACATCGGTTTTCAGGAAAGCGATGTACGGCTAGGTTGACACCCACGTTACTCACCTTTTGTCTTGATTTTAATGTGCGCCTTTCAGCACTTGTGTGGTCGGTGCCATAAAGTTGACTTTGTTTCCTAAACCTCGTTGGTCAATCATGCTGTTTGCCCCGTCAGCATACCGTGGTTTTGTTCTTCCCTTTCAATTTATCATGTTTTTTGCTTCCTTCAACAGCGCCTCAGTAGCTACGGCATAAAGGTGGACGAGCTCACTGGTGACCACCAACTCAGTCGAGAGCAAATCACCGAGACCCAGGTGATCGTATGCACCCCCGAGAAGTGGGACGTTGTAACCCGCCGAGGCGGTGATGAGCGCGCCTACATAAATCTTGTCCGACTCATTATCCTCGACGAGATTCATTTACTGCACGATGACCGTGGACCTATCCTCGAAGCCATTGTGGCGCGCACTCTTCGTGCCACTGAGGCCGCTGCGGCCGGCGGCTTCAGCTCAGTTGGACCCGGAGGCAGCACCATCAGTCCGGATAGCATTCGTCTGGTGGGTCTCAGTGCCACCCTTCCAAATTATGAAGATGTGGCCACCTTCCTTCGCGTGGACGTCACTAAGGGGCTCTTCTACTTCGATAACAGGTTGGCCTCTTGACTAAGAAGCAGACTTCTTTCAAATTAGCTTGAGAGCAGTCGGTCCTCGGTCGAAATATAGCCAATAAGACAAATCGGGAGTAAGGGTGACTTATGTAACCTCCTAAACAGGACATGAGAGCCCGAACCGCCCGTGATGCAAGTGTCTTTGTACCAAATTTCTGGGAAAATTGGGTTAGGGTTAAGGTTGGTGTTAATGTAAGTTATAGGTAAGTTTGGGTGGCTTACGCTGTGAATATTTGGGCAGTTTTTAAATTCAAACACCTGTCCCTATGCAACGGTTTCCTGTGGGTAAGTCTTGCAATGATACCCCTGTAAACATTGAAGAAGTTTCATTCGGTGACCGTAAGTTTTCGATTATTCTCCCGGTTGGGCCTGTGCAGTATTATTTAAATTAGAACTTATTGAGTACTCCTTGTTTATATCCATACCAGAGTCTGCGTTGTGTTGTCCTTTTTACTGACTTAAGGCCCCGCCTGTTAACTTGCAAGCCTGTATCATATGTTTTGCACAATTATAATAATCTTCTGGCTCATTCGTTACCTATCCTTTATTATCTCCCTAACAGCTATCGTCCTGTCCCTCTGGAACAGCAGTACATTGGTATAACAGAAAAGAAGGCGGTGAAGCGCTTCCAGCTGATGAATGAGATTGTCTACGAAAAGGTGGTAGAACACGCGGGTCGCAATCAAGTCCTCGTGTTTGTTCACAGTCGCAAGGAGACGGGCAAGACAGCACGCGCAGTTCGCGACATGTGCCTAGAGAAGGATACCCTGGGTCTTTTTATGAAGGACAAGAACGCCTCCACCGAGGTTCTGCGTCAGGAGGCTGAGCAGGTCAAAAATTTGGAGTTGAAGGATCTCCTGCCCTACGGCTTCGGCATGCATCACGCGGGCATGAGTCGCGTCGACCGTACCCTAGTAGAGGATCTGTTTGCCGATCGACACATTCAGGTCCTGGTATCTACGGCTACTCTTGCCTGGGGTGTCAACTTGCCAGCCCACACGGTTATCATCAAGGGGACCCAGGTAGGAATACCCTTTTGCTTATAAACTGACTAGCTTTTCCTAATTTTAGCCTCTTGAGGTTACTTTTCACGGGAAAAAACTTAGAAAATTTTTGACTGGCAGTACAGTTATTTTGCCTTACATATTAGACAAACGATGACAAGTAGTAAACTTTTAGGAGCAAAACCGCGTAGTGTGATTTCTACCCATTTAATTCCTGATGCCTTTTCTTTACCTATTTGCCTTTTTAAATTTACATGCGAGTCACCTGAAACATTGATCTTCTGATAGATTAACCTCGTCAAGTTTTTATAATGCTGCACATTGCAGTCAAAAATGTATACGCCCAAAATTGCTGATTTTTGGGGTTTCGTTAAGGACTACTAGGGTGATTATCAGTATGGCTACGCCTGGATGCTTGTTGCCAAACGCAGCATGCAAGTTAAATGGCACCCCCAAAGAATGACAGCATTATCTGTCATCTAAGGGCAGCATCTGCGACAGTTTGCGCCGAAAATGGTTAAACCTTGGCGGAGATGTTTTACTTGGTTAACTCTGAAGTACTATTTATTTGGGATTACAAAATTGATGGGAATGAAAATGTATCTCAAGTTACCTCACACATTGTGGCTTTCAAGGACAATTTTTTTTCTGCCGTTGGTGACAATGCTTCTCTGAAACGTAATTAAGTTGCATGTGTTTTGAAATTATTTTTATATGTTCATCTGAATTCAGTTAACTTGCTTAGAAACAATCGAAAAAATACGTTTCTCGTGGTCTTTTGATAGTCAATTAAATATTGAAGTTGTATTTTGACAAAACAACTTACTCCAGACGCTGGCTCGAATTTGCATCTACACTGTTGGCCAAAACTGTGAACTTCCCAGTAAACCGTGCTGATTCTATGAAACTCCACTGATATTGTTCACTCGGTGGTTTAGGTATCATACTGGTTCCTTCACTGACATAGACGCACCCGAGTTTAAGGGCGATAACAGAAGACAGTGAGGATAATTTTTATGGTTCGGTAACAGTACACGCTAACATTAGCGGAGTGCAATACAGTTAACAAATGAAGTGGGAATTCGAAGGCGTGCCTCCATTTGTGATGATTTGATAACTAGTCCTGCACAATGGCACCACGCAGTGAGTCCACCACTACAAACGGAGACGAAAAAAAGCCGAACAATGGGAAAGAGGATACGAAAATTGTACGAATACAAGCCGGTTTCTAAAAACGTAACCACATTGGTAGCATGGACAGTGTCACATATAGTGAGCGCCCGGCATTTATAACTAGCCCATATTTCAATTAGTCTACTTCAAAGTAAGTTAATTTTTTTAAAATAAGAGCGAATTCAGCTTGTAGCCCTCGCTGAGCGAACTTTACAAAGGGTTTGATTTCAATCTTAAATTTCAATCTAAAAATTTGACCTCAGTTTTCATCAGAATTTTTGTTAAAACCCAGCATAACAAGGTTTTTTCTTCATCTCTTCTGAATTAATGTGTTATCAGAAATCTGCATGCATCGAGCTATTTTATACTGGTTTTCCGGGGCTTAACGCATGTTTTTAATATGTAGTATCTCCAGAATATTCATCCGTAGTATCGTAAATTCACGTTAACTTTTTCTCTGATAGTTCTCTACTTCCTTCCTTTTCCCTATTCTTTTTGTTTCCATCTTCGCTAGATTTACAATCCTGAAAAAGGCAAATGGACGGAACTGGGTTCGTTGGATGTCATGCAGATGCTCGGTCGTGCCGGTCGACCTCAATACGATACCAAAGGTGAGGGTATACTCTCACCAACCACACCGAACTACAGTACTACCTGAGTCTCATGAACCAGCAGCTGCCCATCGAAAGTCAACTCATCTCCCGCCTTCCAGACCTTCTCAATGCCGAGATAGTCCTCGGCACCGTATCGAATGTGCGTGAGGCCATCACCTGGCTGGGCTATACCTACCTCTACATACGAATGCTTCGTCAGCCATCCCTCTACGGCGTTCCATCAGGCAGTGAACACAGTGACCCCTGGCTAGAACAGCGGCGTCGCGATCTCATACACACCGCCGCGTTAGCTTTGGAGCGCTGCCAAATTATCACCTACGAGCGCAAATCTGGCAGTTTCGAGTCCACAGAGTTGGGTCGTATCGCTTCCCATTTCTACCTCACCCACGAAACTGTGAGTTCCTACAACAAACTCCTTCGTCCCGGTCTGGGCGAGATTGAGCTCTTCCGCGTCTTTGCGGCCAGTTCAGAATTCAAGCACATCAACGTTCGCCAAGAGGAACGCTTCGAGCTCGCCAAACTCCTTGAACGCGTGCCCATTCCGATTAAGGAGTCTGCGGAGGAGCCTGCAGCTAAGGTCAACTGCCTTCTTCAGGCCTATATATCCGGTCTAAAATTGGAGGGCTTTTCCCTAGTCTCCGATATGGTCTTCATCGCACAGTCTGCAGGCCGGTTGATGCGAGCTCTCTTCGAGATTGTCCTTCACAAGGGCTGGGCCGAATTGGCCGACAACGCTCTCACCCTGGCTAAGATGATTGAACGCCGAATGTGGGAGTCAATGTGCCCATTGCGGCAGTTCAAGAAACTACCCGATGAGGTGATCCGCAAGCTTGAGAAAAAGGCCCTTCCATTCGAACGCCTGACTGACATGAACCACCACGAACTTGGTGAACTGGTGCGTGCACCTAAACTGGGCAAACCGTTGCACAAGTACTTACATCAGCTACCTCGATTGGAAATGAGTGTGCATGTCCAGCCGGTAACGCGGTCTGTCCTGCGGGTGGAACTCACTCTCACGCCAGACTTTGTGTGGGACGAGAAGACACATGGTACTGTGCAGGCCTTTTGGATTTTTGTTGAGGATGTGGATGGGGACACCATCCTGCACCATGAGTTCTTCATCCTCAAACAGCGCTACGCCACCGAGGAGCATGTTCTACACTTTACCGTGCCCATATTTGACCCACTGCCGCCCCACTACTACATTCGCGCGGTACCAGATCGATGGATTGGCGGAGAGGTTACCCTGCCGGTCTCGTTTCGGCACCTCTTGCTGCCGGAGAAGACTGCGCCGCCAACCGAACTGCTTGATTTGCAGCCGCTGCCCATTACTGCCTTGCGAAACAAGGAGTTTGAGGCCCTCTACACCGACCATGTTCGTGTTTTCAACCCCATCCAGACACAGGTATGACCCAGTTACCTACCCGAGCACAACTTTTGTCTGTCTCTTTTGGGTTCGTCATCTATCTAGTGCCTACTGCGTCCACTAGATTTTGATACCGTAGCGGGATGCGGGGAAGCTGGCGTTCCACCAGCTCGGTGAATCTGCAAACTAAAACGCTATGTTCAGACCCTGGCCGAGCTCGGTGCCCAGGTCCCCCGTCATTATAGTCCATTCGCAATGTAACGGTAGAGACTCGAAGTTGGATGATCGTGTCCGTGCTTGAGAGCCTCGCCCACTGACCGTCTATCAAATGAAAATTTACTAAGCCGGCAACCTTCCTACGAATCGGAGGAATATTATTGGAAAGCTTGATCAAGATTCAAGGCCAGGGTGACAGTGAAAGAATCGGTGTTAAAAGGGTGTTTTTAGCTTCTCGGGAGTCGGGTGTTTTCGTGAATTGTCGACTGCAGCAAAACTATTGCGGCGACCCATATAGTGAAGATGATTCAAATCCTTATACACTATGAGTTTGATAGCGTGGCGTCACAGATGTCGCAACCTGCGCACTAGGACCCATAAACATTCCGTTTAGGAGCCGATAGCATACTCAACAGCCTAAGGGTTCCAGGTTAAAATCGAAGCTATAGACGTCTCGACCGGAGTATGACCGCCCAGAGACTGCTAAGAATCTGGAGATCTTCATTCCACTCTTCCACGTTTATTAGTATTCCTTCCATATGCTAACATTTGCTTTACCGTCGCAAGCCATGTCGGCCACCGGTGCCTAATGAGCAGGGTACAACCGTAATGTGGTCGTGAATTTGTCTACAGGGAAGCGGGATTGGCTAAATCTAACCATCTCTTATCACATCCTCCGCGTTTAGGTGACAATAGAAAGTCAAGACAATCGATTGCAGACGCAGGCATTGTGGCCTAGGCAATCTCTCTGCGTCCGAAGTATGATTTGAGCCCTAAATTCGCGCCAACCAAGTTTTATTCAAGGAATGACGGGTGGGGATTCTCGGACATCAAAGGAGTGAGATATGCCATAAAGGACGCATTAATAAAGAATTATTGCAGCCTGACAATCGTTCCAGAGGACGACTAAGTTATCCCGTCAGGTGGTGCCTTTGCAAACCATGCTTTTTCGTCCTTGGTGAAGTCAGGTCCTTTGGATGGTGAGAAATGTGGTGGTGTCGTGGGTAAGAAGTCTCCCGAGTCGCTCTTAGTTTCTGTTCCTGACATGCACCATTATCCTGTCTCGTTTAGAGAGAAGCCGAGTTTGCCATCCTCACAAAAACTGTACTGTAAAATGAACACCACGGTCATTAGATCTCTCTCTCTCTCTCTCTCTCTCTCTCTCTCTCTCTCTCTCTCTCTCTCCCTCTCTCCCACCTTAACTGGCAAGAGGACGTTTTTGTTCAGCCTCATTAACTGTTAATGTGAATACGAGTAAGCGGTTATTGTCTGAACTCTTACAATCCTTGTTTTGATCACGATCCAGTCACGCTGGCCACGTTTTAGGTAGTTATTTCATTTCTTAGCCATTATAAGTTATCTGAAGTTAATCGTTCTGTGTAAATTTTGCGCAAATTACGAAAATTGCGCCGTTTATGAATCAGTTCAGCAAGATCATCTGTTGACCACCACATAGCGTTAGAACGTCAACCTGTCTGCTCATATCATCGACCTAAGCTGTCGACGGTAAGCAACGTGTTCCAGTGCGAATTGGTATATTTTAATCCGAGTATCCACTGTCAGTAACTCATTTCAATCGGTGCTTTTACACTTACGGAGCGAGGCTCGTCTCATCAAAGCGAGGCTCGTCTCATAGCTTTGCTGTTAGATATGTTCCATCGTGACCAGTTGTGTTTTTAAGCTTCCATTTCAACTGCTGTGTTTTCTTTACTGAACCTGAAATCCAGAAATAAAGATTTATTCAACCATTGTTCGTCTGTTTAACGCCCTCGATCGTAGTCTTCACCTTCCTATGATTGTCCTTCGCCATCGGGGAAGTCCCAATACTTATTTGTGTGATTTACCTTTCCCTTGGGCATACCTGCTCCGTATCGCTCCTTTCTATACTCTCGCTTTAGGTCTTCAATTCTCTCTACAACTCCGACGAGAACGTCTTCATTGCTGCACCGACAGGCAGTGGCAAGACTGTATGCGCCGAACTGGCCATCTTCCGCCTCATAACCACAGCTAGCAGCAGTGCAGTGGCGGCCGAGGGCCGAGCCGAAGCCAACTTCAAGTGTGTCTATGTGACGCCGCACGACGAACAGGCGGAGATGCGTTACCTTGATTGGTCGGCCCGCTTTGGCAACAAGCTAGGCAAGCGTGTCGTTCGATTGACGGGCGAGACTGCCACTGACCTCAAACTACTCGCCCGTGGTCAGGTGAGTCTCCGGAATTCCTTGCCTATATTACCTCCCATCTCCGTGTCTCTGAGGTTTACCGGTTTAAACCTCATTGTCATCACATTCATAGTGATTATTTTTGAGCTTTCATCGTCAGTACCATTTCCATCAACTGATAGTATAGCACAGACTCGAGCTAGATCCTGACGTCGCACATAGGACACGTAAGGTTGGCATAATGTAACGGGAAATGTGTAAGGGGACCTAACAACTGAAACAGTTCACAGACTTGATTTAGGAATACCGTGAGTTCGAGTTGGATCAAACATCTTATGTGAGGAGTGAGGGATTTCACAGAGTAATTTTGTCGTTTATTGATCATCGTGCCCAGTACTTAGCTGAACCATTCCAGCGAGGTAATGTTTGCAGCCCTGAAAAATTAATTCCTTGAAGCGTTACATGCGCTCCAACCGACTGCTACAACAAAGTAATAAACTTGACTCGTATTTGTATAGTAGGAAAAAAAATAGAACAACGTCAACGCCATACTATGATTTCGCCTGCTTTTCTCCTAAGGGTTGTATTAAACTCCAGTTTTATAACCAATCAGTCACAACCCTAGCCTATTTTCCTCATTTTTACTAACTTCTCTCTTTTTGGAAAACCTTGAATATAGTTATAGTTTCTGAAGCTACACCTTTCATCGCCGGCAAAGTAATTCTGGGACTGTTTCGCGACAATGTGTTTAGTTTTCCTTCTGTTTTTTTGATCTCACTAGTTCGTGTTCCATGTATCGATACCATTGTACCATTAATCTCATATTCAATTGCGCCTAAATCGGAGCCCTGTAGTTAAGAGACTGAGAGTACTGTCTTAAAGCGGTTAGGCTGCACGGACGGGAACTCCACGAGCTGGTGCCAACAGGTATCATCGACTGCAGATTCTGAATTTTTTCCTCAGACTGGTTATCCGTGGCTCAGTAGTTAGAGCTTTGGGCTTACCGACGTTCGATAACCAAAAAACGTGGAATCGAACCATAGGTCCCACAAACCTGTGTTCGGATAAGGCTGACTTCATTCCCCCACTGTGTGCGTGTGTTCAATCGACGTCTGGATAATCACGCGTTAACTATGGTAAGTACGTGTTCACCGATCAGTTACAGAACTCACTCGCCCCGTTGCGCGTTGGGGTTCACTCTCGAGCCCCACCAGCAGCCACAGGGTGGCTAATGATATAGGCAGAATAACATGACCGATAGAGACCAGGGAGACTGGAATGGCTATTTCTGGCTTATTAGCCTTCATCAGCTAGCCGTACCCAACCCCAGGCGCGGCGGCGCCCGAGGCTGGATTTCGCGACCTGCTGGTTAGAAGTCAAACGCTCTACCCACTGCGCCACGAGCTCGTTGTCTATTTTTCGTACACACCTGTACCGTTTCAAGGGAGTTTTTAAGGGCTTGACTACATTTGATAAGCTAGGAATGACAATTTCGGTCCCCCTTGTCCGCAGTAATCATTTCTTTTGGCTGTTATTGCAGATCATAGTTACGACACCTGACCACTGGGATGTGCTCTCCCGACGCTGGAAGCAGCGGAAACACGTCCAGAGTGTGAGCCTCTTCATTGCTGACGAACTGCACTTAGTTGGTGCAGATGGCGGTCCCGTCTACGAGGTCATCTGTTCTCGTATGCGTTACATGGCCAGCCAGATCGAAACTCCTCTGCGTATTGTCGGCCTCTCACACAGCATTACCAACCTACGTGACCTGTCCAGTTGGTTGGGCTGTTCCTCCGGAGCCAGCTACAATTTTCAACCCTCGACACGTCCCCTGCCTTTGGACCTCTCTATCGTCACACTGAACATTAGCCACCAGGCCAGTCGGTTGCTGGCCATGAACAAGTTGGTGTTCCAAGCCATCAACAGATACGCTTGTGCACCCAGTGCACCAGGCTCCAGTCAACCGCTTCAGCACAAACCCACCATCATCTATGTGCCTTCGCGGCGCCAGGCCCAGCGCACTGCTCTCGACCTCATCACCATGTACGCGACAGCCAGTGCAGTGGCAGCCAGCGCTGTTAGCAGCGGACAACAGACCTCTAAATTCATTGCCCTATCGGGCCCACTAGAAGAAGCACTTGAGAAGGCTGCTGCGCAGATATCAGACACCGCCCTGGCCGAGATCCTGCGACACGGTGGTGGCGTCGCCTATCTGCACCGCGCCCTCAGCAAGAACGATCGTCGTTTGGTGGAAGCTCTGTTCGCTGCTGGTGCCCTCCACACCCTGGTCATGTCCCGTGATCTTGCCTGGTCTTCGGCATCCTCCAACGGCCAGCCCGTGGCTGCCTATCTAGTCCTTATTATGGACACGCAGGATTACAATGGGAAGATTCACGCTTACGAGGACTATCCTATTGTTGATATGATTCAGATGATTGGACGAGCCAATAGGCCGGGTGTGGACACCAGCTCCAGAGCCATCATCTACTGCCAGACGGGTAAACGTGACTATCTGAAGAAGTTCCTTCATGACCCATTGCCGATTGAATCCCACCTTGATCATGAGCTGCATGATCATTTCAATGCGGAGATTGTCACTAAGACGATTGAGAACAAACAGGACGCAGTGGACTATCTGACATGGACATTTTTGTATCAAAGAATGACGCAGAACGCCAATTACTATAATCTGCAGGTAAGCGATCGCACTTTTATATGCCCGTCAAATTTGCACACTTATTGAAGGTCTTACACCAACCCCTTTCGTTCAGGCACTCTTTGGGTCCGGAGACTGCGTCTTTATCGTCCTTACCTTTCCTGTTTTTTTCCGCGTTTCATGCTTTTGGAATCTTATCTTACTGTGTCGTCAGGTTAATGGGCCTTTTTTCCTATGTGCAAGATATCATTGCAACTAGCCTACTTATCTGATCTCGCCACTGACGCATGCCTTCGTGCTGTTTTTGCCTAAAAAGTATCCACCTCTTTTTCCTCTCCTCCGTGTGTAGGGCGTGACTCACCGCCACTTGAGTGATCATCTGAGCGAACTTGTGGAAACCACCCTGACAGACCTGGAACAGTCAAAATGTATCGCCATTGAAGATGAAATGGATCTTTCGCCGTTGAATCTGGGCATGATTGCAGCTTACTACTATATCTGCCATAGTACTATAGGTGAGCTCTCTGCTGCTGCTGTATACTGGCTCATGTGTTGATTATTGAACCAGTATGGGCAGCACCTGCAGAAGGAATTTTAGCTTAGTATTGCGACCTATTCCTCGCCCAAATAATTCTCTCGACCGGACAGCAGCTCTCACTGATATTTACCCTTTTTGGTGTACCTTCATTGTGAAAAAGCGGGGCTCATCTACATACCCACTGGAGTCCCCGCGGGTGATAGCATACTTACCCGTACTTGATCCAGCTGGTGTAGCCGACCCCGATGATGTCACGGATTGTAACCCTTCACGCGTGACGATCTGTGGTAGCGGATCCGGAATGTTCAACGCACTCCCTCGTCTAGCGATGGAACAAGTATCAAAAGTCCAGGGACCACACCACGTTTTTACAAACTGTGTTGATCGAGGTTTTGAGTGACTGTAGGGAGGGAGGGCACTCGAGTGCTTACACAAGACTTGCAAGCTTTAGAATGGCTGCTGTCCTCCGTAGGCGTCTTGTTGGTTTTCAGCCTCAGCATCGGCGATGTCCTCCTGAGAAATGGGTCACATGTCACTGCATTGGGATAAGGCAGATAAAACTTCACTGAAGAGAGCGTAATGGGTCGGCCATCGATCTTATCGGTAGTAAAGTCGCCATTCAAATCGCAAACATTCACTTGTAGCATAATTCGGAAACTTTTTCTACGCCCACCAACGTCTGAGGCCAATTCAGCTAAATAGTTTTTATGATCCTTTCTAGCCCATTTGAGCACAATTTGCTGGAGATTGCCGAGGGACTCATGGTTGCGCAAACTAGCTTAAACTGTCTAGACAGACATCTCGAAGATTCTTGCTCTGATCCAATCATTGTGGTGCCGCTGAGTGAGTCTGAAAATTCTCAGTCGCTTTGGGGTAATTTAATATTACCTTTTCTTCCGACTCGGGTTGCAAAAACATACTAGATTAGTGTACTCAAGCATTCAGTTTTGTTAGATTTTTGCGATTTTGCAACATCAAAGCGTCTTGGACGTGACTGATTTGGTGCGAATGCGAGGTCAGCTTTCAGGTATGTCTGAACCAGAATAGTATAGCCTATATTCCTTGCTAGTTTCGGTACCACTCATTGATCTGTTATCACGAAACATTTAACTAACTATAATACAGTCAGTCTTGTTGGGATATCCTTTTGGGGATAATTAACCGGCTCAGGTCAGCAAAGTTTAGCACTTGCCCTTGTCGCGTCGATAGCCAAGATGATCATTTAGTTGACTATTTGCAGGGTCGTCGTGCCTATTCAGGCCCATCTAATTAGCTTGCTCTGCGGAGTACGGACTGCGAGACCCCTAATCCGGCGCGCGTAGACAAAACGTGATGTCCTTACTCCGTCATACGGTCGGAGAATGCTACACTTGTGTGTCTGCCAGGATTTGAGTCCGTGGCTCCAGTTGTAAAGCGTCATATCTAATGGCCTACTAAACTCGGTTTCGAGCCATTTTCGTCCCGGCGCAAATTTCGAATTCGTAGGTTTTGTTGACGTCCTCAACAAGAAAAAAAATTACATTTGTCATCCTAATCTCTCTCTCTCTCCTCTCTCCCGTTCAATCTCTGTTTTCTTCGACATCGTTTTTTTCAGTGGTATCACTTTGGTACTTTTCGTGCTTACTCATTGTTGTTTTTTAAAACTTCAGAGTTGTTCAGTCTCTCACTGACAAACAAAATGAAGATCCGTGGTCTCCTGGATGTGATCAGCAATGCCTCCGAATTCAACATCCTGCTGCCGGTACGCCACCATGAGGACAACATTTTGCGGCAGTTGTCTGCGAAGGTGCCTCAAAAGTTGGCCGCAAAAGCCAACTTCATCAGTCCAAATGTGAAGGCTAATCTGCTGTTACAAGCTCACCTCTCCCGTATCAGTCTCTCCACGGAGTTGCAAGCGGACACTGATCGTCTGCTCGTCTGCACTATTCGCCTCATTCAGGTGGGTCACCCAATTTCTTTTCCCGCCTTATGCTCTCATAAACCTACCTCTTCATCAGCATGAGATCTTCCCTGCTATATCGATGTATCATTCCTCGGGTCCTCCAGGGCTGAGACCCGGGGATCACTTAAGATAAAGTATGTTCACGAGAAGGGAAAAAGGGGCAATCAGTTCGTCGGTTGGTCGTGCTAGTAGATAGCTTGTCCGACGAAGTTTCTTGCCAGCTAGAAGGACACCTAGGGCAGGTTTATATGCTTGCAGATTGTCAAACTGTTGTGGAGAGGTGCTCAGGGAAGTGTTAGTCCGCCATGAGCCAAGGGTATTTTTAGTCCAAGCTGTTGATCAACTGTCTGGTGTTGGGCAAGCGGGGGTAGCACTTTCAATCGCCGTTTGCATTGATTAACTCGGCGACGGTTGTGTAGCTGTTGTGTGGGCCCATTTGGACAGGACACGTATAAGGGTTCGCAACTGTGTTTATAATTAGGTCAGTCAAAACGCTGTGTCCTGAAGATGTGAACATTTGTTTTTTCCCGCTAAATAATTGCACAATGGAGAATATTAGAAAGCCTCTTAAGTCCAAACCCTTCCAAGTGAATGTATAGTAATTTTAGAATGAAATTCGAGTAGTTCCTGCGTACCTTGTAGCTATTTTAAGGGTGAACGCTCTCCCTTTTACCACAATCACTTGCCCTCGTCCTCAATCCAACGCCAGTTTGAGTGCATTTGGACCAATGGGACGAGTGTCTCTATCTTTTCCAGCCTCTATTGACCGTCCTGCCGAGTAATAATTTGATTTTGTGTCATTTTCTCCTACAGTTCAACCCGTGCAATTGTAAAGCCTTAGGTAAAATTCAAAGAGCAGAACTACCTTCGCGCCTTTAGGTGCATTCTTCTTACGAAACGCCGAGAACCAACGCATCCCAGAAATTTTATATACTAAATTTAAAGAGTCTAAATTCTTTGCTCTGTTGATCTCTTCGTACTTTTGAGAATGAATCCACCAACCGGTCGGAAAGATCCGCTTAACAAATGTTGATTTTCGGTTTTGTTTTTAAGTTCTTCAAACAATTGCACCTCCTGTGTTAGTCATTGTATGTTTACTTAACGTTCTGATTGTTGCTATCCCAGTTGGATTATTCAAGTGCACCCATGTAAAAGCGCTGCAGTTTTAACGGCACTGAGGTGGCCCTAAAAACCAATGGCTGTATCATTCCATTTTAAGTGCATAATTTCGCCGAATCGTCATCAGTATAGTCAGGTTCAATAGTGATAAAGGGCGCCCGTCGTTATCTAAAAGTGGATATCGTCATCATCAGATGTTCTTTATTATTTGGGGGAACGTGTGGAAGACTTTGATGACGGGCGATTGAGGAAGTCCCCGTCCGTTTGCCTGTTGTTGGTTAATGCCGCTACTCTTCGGCAGGGATCAGAGCCTAGCTGGACGTCGAGGTCATGAGATACGTCCAGCATTATATTTGTGATAAACGAAGTAAATTGTAGTTAATAGCAGTATGATTAAAACCAGATCTTGCAGCTATTACGTATAACGCTATCCCTCCTATCCTTGATTGGAAGAGCCCAAGCCACAGGGGTAGGCGAGCCGATATGGTCTGATGCTGCCTTTAAGCTCTGTGCTTGAGGTCGCGCAGTTTCTCGGGAGAGAGAGAAAGATACGCTATATTTTGAAAGTTTCATTTCAAAATTTTTAGCATGGATGAAATTGATAGGCAAAAGAGATAGTACCGGAAGAAAACAGACGATATATAGTAACCGAAATCTGCAGCTGTCGGCACTATGAACGGTCGACCGTGAAGGAATCACAAAATTTGTGCCAGATTTTCTTCCTTCAAAACAGTACCGGCGTCGTTTGCAAGTGATCTCATTATTGGAATTATAATAAACAAGGACTGTTAAATAGCATTACCTAACGAGACAAATTGACCAGTCCATGTACAGGTAGGAAAATTTACGTAGAAATGAACGAGAAAAATGTGGGCTCAGTTTCAGAAGCCCGCCTATCTTGGAGTGTTGTGGGTAATTTTCCTCCTTCCTCTTACGCACATTTTTGTTGTTGTTTCTGTGGATGTGAGGGCGTCTCCCTGAATGAGCACCGGCAGCAACGACATAGAAAAGCATTAGGCGTTCGTAGAGTTCCTCTGCATACTAATCTGGAATTTGTTCACTGTAAAGGGTTTTAGTTTAGCATAACACCTTAACATCTGGGTAAACGAAGAGCCTCCCTCTGTTTAGTCAGATCGCAGCGCCCGCTCAATTTGTGTGCCTATGAACTGGTCAATTTGCACATTAAATGAAACGGGAAATATAAATAGAAACATTGGTTGGCCTTTTCACTTAGAGTCAATCTCAGCTGCCTTTTGGGGAAGTAGCCGACGCTAGCTTACTGCTACGTAGGCAACATAAAACCGTTCAGTACTATATTAAACTAATCTCCCACTCGTCTTTGCCCACAGGCCTGCGTGGATGTGCTCTCTAGCAACAGCTGGTTGGGTCCAGCTCTCGCAGCCATGGAACTCTCGCAGATGGTGACGCAAGCCATATGGCACAAGGACTCTACGTTGCGCCAGGTTCCACATTTCAGTGCAGACCTCATCGCCAAGTGCCAGGAGGCCAACTTGGAGTCCCCCTTCGATCTCATTGAACTCGAAGACTCCGCGAAGTCTGCCCTGCTGGCGGATCTGACGCAGGCCCAGATGGCTGATGTCATTCACTTCTGCAACCGCTATCCCGACGTGGAGCTCACTTACGATGTCAGCGGGGCAAGTGGTCCCGTCACTGCCAAAACACAAGTCAAAGCGTGCGTTCGATTCCCCCTCCCCCCGTTCTGTCTGCTTCGGTAGTGCCATCTTGGTGCACCCAGGCACGCATGCGCTTCTATGTCTCTAATATTTGTGTTTGTATCTCTTTAGGGGTGAGAACGTCACTGTAAATGTTAACATTGAACGTGACGAGGCCAACGTGGGGCCAGTAATCGCTCCCTTCTTCCCGCAGGTTAGTTTTTTTTTAATCATATTCCCGTTAGGCTTCCCAGTAATCCACTTAGCGCACAGTAGGATCTGTAGCCCATGAAATATCGACTAACGTCATTAAATTTGTCGTAAAATATAAAACCTTTCTTATCTGGTCTTTCAGCACTGATAGACATGAAGCCTCATCTCAAGTTTATTCTTATACCGCGGTATGGTGTTTTTCCGTCAGAACTCCTCGGCCCTCTGTACCGATTGCATTTGTGGGTCGGCCACTGCATAATTTAAACACAATTACCCATTGATTCTTGGCAAAACTTTCCGTTTTAGAGTAGTTTCATCCGGAAATTATAATTTTTTGAAGTTCGCGCAATAAGTAACCTAACTCTTGAAATACGAGTAAGGCCACAAAAACTTCATTCAATCGGAAACCATCCCAATGTCTCTATTAAAACACACAGTTAAACGAGACCGATCCTCGGTCAGTGGTGCGAAAAGTAGTTTGCGAACTGGACTGCTTAGCTGGGTACGGATCTGTGGGTATTAAATACCCGAACGCACGAGCCTTCCTCGCTTCTGATCCGAGGACGCACGACGTCTATGTCTGCTGCCTTTCTGGACTCCGAAAATCTAGATCCTGTGGGGGTGGTTACCCTTGACCTCACGCTCTTTCAAAATGCGTCATGCAACCCCCTGGTGGACATGCTGTGACGGCCGTCCTTGGAACAGGTGAAACAACATGAACCGCTCGGGTGCGAGCTACTCAGTGGTCTGCGTCTTCTGTTTACTCATCACCGTCAACTGCTTATCGGCTGAAGTTGTTCCGTATAATGTTTCGACGGCGTCCTTAATGTCCACGCGAACCATGGTAAACCTGAAGGTGACTTGGTTGTCGACATTTCGTACATTTCACTACGCCATCCACCCACTTTTGGGTTGAACAGTGCTCAGGTCTGGAAGACTACCGCTGAGTTCCACACTGGGCCACGATTTCAGTTGAATGAAAGGACCACCCAACTTAATGTCCTCTCATTTGTGGCTGACTTGGTCGGAAGCTTTTGTTTGCGCGTGCCGCAAATACGGCAACTAACAATCCACCTTTACAAATTGATAGATTCGGAATGATAAGTAGAGTGAAAGAGAAAAACTAGTTTTCTTCCTCGTCGAGTGAGTTCGTCATCAGTCTGTGTCTGTGATCGTCTTTGTGTACGGTTCTACAACCTCTGTATTTTGTAGACCCCTGCCGAGGTTTCAGTGACCAGCGGCATGTCCTTAGCTTGCATTACACAGTCTCGAAGTCGTTGGGTCATGCCTACCGTGACAGGTTGCAATTGTCTAGACATTCTCTGGGATCCTCCAGCTTTTCGGTTTCTACTGCTTTCACCGTCGTCTGTCCGCTCGACGCCTGCTTTGTTCGATAAAATAGCTTGGCTCTGGAGAGGTTTCAAAGGTAGGGTCGTTCCGTTCTTGTCTGCTGACGTGCTGCATCGTGTTTCAACTCTCTGAAATAGAGTAAGCGCTCGATTCTAGCTGTATCGACCTCATTTTCTCTTTCCGCTCACTTCCAGTGGCCCGTCTTATGCAAATGGAATGGGGACGAGATTTGGCCCGGTAGTTAACGTGAAGCCGTCTAAAACTTGCTAATTACGGGGTCTGAAATTAGGGGTGTCATAAGGACCTCATTAATAGAAAACCATTGCAGTCTGCTCCTCGTTTCAAAGAAAGACTGAGGTATCCTGTTACCTGGCAACCTTTCGAGCGATGACTGTTTATGCATCGCAATAGTTTCTAGCGCCTAAGATCTTCTATCCTCTAGAATACGCTAATTTGACACTAAAGGAATACTGTCTCGGTATCAGCGTCACTCCTTCTGCCCTCTCCCACTCATTAGTGGTTCATTCGAGATAACCATCTGACTAGTGACGAGGTAAAGTGCAATATCTGTTGTAGCGTGATATCCTCCGTCTTAGGCGTGTCACACGCACTTCACAGTATTTTAGGGCCCCGGCTAGGCTAGGCTGCATGCAAGGAGTCAATATGCACGCATTTCGGTCTAAACAGCTATGCGGCTCATTTTTTAGAATTCAGTCTTTTTATCCGCTGTCTGTGCGCTCTCAAGTCGCCAATGTGAATTCATCGCATATGCGACAGAGAATCCGTTTAAGTCACCGTGTATGCCCTCCTAGATTGACAAAGTAGAGCAGGGTTCTGTGTATGTGCCGGGACCACAGTCCCTGAAGATTAATTATATTTGTTTCAGAAGTGACACAGGATGCCCTGAAGACCGTTACTGTGCCCGAAAATGGCGTTCGCGTCCCCCTTTTTGCACTTGCATTTTAACAACTGCAAAACTTTTTTTACACGATTCCATACCAGTTAAGTTCGTAATGTATAGTTATGGAGGAAGTGCAATGTCCTTATGCCTCCCCAGGTTAATTTGGGAGCAACAATAGTCGGACCTTCATATTTCATTATTACCTCAAATCCATGCTACTGTTTAGCTGCTAACTGCCCTGAGGCGCACAGTCCTTCGTTTCAGCGTTTGTATAACCCAGTATCACTGTCGAATCGATCTAGGCGTCTTACTGGGTTTTCCATCCTGTACTTCTCCGTTTTGTCATTTTGAAACTATTATTTCTGTTTTCATCCCAGAAACGGGAGGAGGGATGGTGGGTGGTGATTGGCGAACTGAAGAGTAACAGTCTCCTAGCCATCAAACGTCTGGCTGTCTCCAAGTCAACTAAAGTTCGCTTGGACCTTGTGGCACCCTCCCAGGCGGGACGCCATGAATTCACCCTCTTCTTCATGTCCGATGCCTATATGGGTTGCGATCAGGAGTACCGCTTCACTCTCGATGTGCGCTAGGGAGTCGGAAGCAGTAACAGCAGCACTTTTATAAATAGACTGCTTTATAACTTTTCAATTGTACATCGAATAAATCCTTTTTAAAACCAATTTGCTCTCTAATTGGCCGTGCACACTTGCCAACGCTGTTGTAATCCTTATTGAAGAGTAGCCTCAGCCCTCGAGTCCCGAGTCTAGAGGTCATGAAGACGGTCTAGGGGTTATAAGCTATCAATAATCGATAAGTATTCCGGACGAAAAAAATTGTCGTTTCCGCCATGTGAACCGTTTTCAGGCGCTGTAAACTACTGTTCACCGTGCTGGTCCGCCCAAATTTTTAACCCGTGTTCCGTGGCGAACACCACATCAGGGTAGGTTTTACCCTGTGTGGTCGTATCCCGTCTAAATTTTTGACTACAGTTCTCCTGCCAATCAGTACGTTCTCAACATCTCTGGCTGTATTTGTTAAGTGAAGGGTAAACCATGATTCCATCACAAGGTGGAAATGGGCGCATTTGCGTAATCTTCGGTACTCCCGTTTGTGTTCATAAGGGAACTAACCATCGTCTAACATGTACCGATTAGGCGCGGTCCCATCGTCGGCTGACCCGACATCTATGTAAGCATCTGCAGAGACCTTCGAGTTAATAACTGCGAGAAAATTTGCACTGATGTCCGTTCGGGCATCCGCAGACACGCCTACGCTCTTTCGGCGCAGTTCTCGCGGCTTCACAAGATCTATCCTGATTACCGCACGGAGGTTTGTACTTTTGTTTCAATTTTGAACTCACGTAGATGTTCACAGAGCGGCTGGCGACGGGCGCCCTCTGTGTATTACAAAAACGGAGGGTACTGGATAACGATTTGGGGCTTGCCGTCGCCAACCTGACAGTTCGATCATCCTTATTGCCGATATAAACTGTACGCCTCGCAGCGGGGATAGTGACTTGCCGCATCTACCGCACCCTCTCCCACCCACCTGACTCCTGTAACAAGACTGTGCCGAGACGACTGGTGGTGAGATCAGTTGCAGTGGCTGACGAGGGTAGACAATCTCTCTGCGTGTGCCACCTACGCTTGGTCAGCGCACGAGGGATCAGGGTTTCACAAAAACAAGAAACGGATGGCTCGGATTCCGAATGAGAGGGAATGTCATAGAGATTACAGTATGAAGGAGCCGTGGCGGTCTACTACTCGGTCCTGAGAAAGACAAAGTTCTCCCGTCAGTTGGAAACCACTGAAACCATGGCTTGTCGCGCATCTTGATAAATTCAAGCCCTTCACATTTGTAAGATTGAGAGATAGGCGTGGAATGTTGTTGAGACGCAGGTCCTAGTGTCTCTCACTCCTCTCGCAGGCAACAGTACACTATCCGGGCCGATTCGGTGGATGTGACTGATAAAGATGGCAAGCGCGACATCAGCGTTGCGTCGCTCTGTCTTCCGGCGGCTGCACCAGAAGAAGGTTTGGCTGGTACCCGCTTCCTCCAGGTGACCTTGTTTAAAAAATCGGGTCTCACTGATAACCGAGTTGAAGGCCTTGTAGCGTGCCATTTTGCCAACAACTAGCGCTTGTTCCCTTTCCGGTCGGTTGCTCCGCGAATTGACCGAAAGAAGACGAACATTCCAGACTGCCAAAGGGAGCAGTCACTCAAGTACCCCGTTGAGATGGGCGGAGAGCGATGGTCGCAAGGGTTGTTGTTTGGTTGTTTCGACTGATTTGTACGTCTGCGAGTCACGGTCAGCGTTCAACTGACGTGATCCATTCATTTGTTTAGGGCATATTTTCTAGCCTCGTCCCCCGAGATTTAGTTGCTTAGATGTCCCATACGGCTACCGAGCTCCATTATGAGTCACGACCTCGTTTAGTGGAGGATCTACCCGAGTTAGCCTGGGCTGTCTACGGAACTGCATGTTGAACTCTGTAGAACTCTAAAGTGGGATGGAGGAGGAGGGATATGAAACACACAATGCCGGATACTCTCGTCTGGTTTAGCCCGCCGGTCGAGGCGCTTGCCGGAGTGTGGCCGCTAGGCAGAGCTTAGCTTCGCGGAGCCACTTATGATAGTTGAATGCTAGGTAAGGGACAGTAATATAAGGTACCACCTGCCGAAGTTAAATAATGCGACTTACCAAGTCTGTACCGTTCCTCTTAAATGGACACCCCTACCGTCACCTACCAAGGATACCCAAATTCCAGTGCATTTGATGTTTAAAGCCGGTATAGTGGTTCTTTCAGTAGATACGGTAGTTGTTTAACCACTTTAGATACGGGACAGCCGCTTTGCTTACTGTGATCGGAGTAGCTGATGACTCTAATGGGGGTGGCGTGTGCCTTTCTCCCCAGAATGAAAGGAGTGGACTAGGCATTTCGCACCGACCAAAAGGAAGAGATGGTTTCTGTTAAGTGGAAACAAAAGGACAGATCCGATCACCTGGCCTCGGAGCGAAGAATGCTCGATAATTGATAAATTTTACTTACGAAAACTAGGGCGCTAGAATTTTCATCCTTCCTTATTAGCCATTCTCGACCAGCTGCATCTGGCCCTCAGGTGCTACCGAAGGGGCACCTGGAGGGGAAGGGGCAGTCATCGCAGGTTATCCCATTGAATTTTGTTGATCTCCACAGAAAACTCCTTGAAGATTTTGATGATTTAAAGCATAAATAGATAAATGGAACTATGATGAGCTGCCAAATCGATTACTTGTTGGTATGAATAATTTGCCGAAACGGTTGATTATAACATTCAGTTAGCGTGCACGTGTATTTTGTCCCGATTATGTGGACAGTGCATATGTTCACTGCCAAAAAGCAGATTTTTAGACTTCAGTTATTTCCTCACTGATATCTTCCCGAAAAGAAGATCATAAGGAGGAGATAGCACCATGGCTTTTGTTTCGTCATGTTCGTAGGATGACACTTTAATCACAAACCTCTACTGTTGTTAAAATAATAAGCGCCTAACCTCATGGCTGTGTGAATACGCTCTTCAATAGGACACTGAAACTCAGCGCCCCTCCGGAAGATAAGGCAATCATTGGCCAATTCTATTCACAGCTATTCTATGCCTTTAAGAAATATGCTGAACCACAGCTTGACCGTTTAATTGGAAGAGATGTACCGTGCGCTCCACGGGAGGGTGATGCAGGAACGGTTATTTGCGCGTGGATTAGTCTTAAGCTATAGCAGCCTGACGTTGCAGCTACCGCACTCTCTCTCTCTCTCTCTCTCTCTCTTCCCTCACCCGCCTGTACCCGCTGTCAAGAAGGCAGGCAGGAGGATGGGGTGCAGGTTGGAGTGCTATGAATGGCAAGAGTGGATTTTGCGACGTGAGCCTGCACCCACGCGTGTTACCACGCCCCCATGTTCGGCATTCGATATGGAAACGCAACCCGAATAACGCCTTCCGTGTCCTGATCTAGCCCTCATGTTGGTCCAGCGCATCCACCACGCGACCCGTTTAGGCGGCAGGTATATACTGATATATACTGATATAATAATAATATGTTACAATTGAACACGAACGTTATCCTCCGCGTATTCAAGATGTAAATAAGGGCAGAAATCGGTCCAAAAGTGGCAATCATTACGTATTTAAAACATTTTGGACATTGTGCAGGAAGAAAAGGTTCTTTTGTTTAACAAAATGACCTTCCAAAAATCCCATAGGCATGTTTTTCAACCTAACTTCTCTCCAGCCGAATGTCCGAAATGCTCCGATGTAGGTATGGAACCAAAATGTGAACTAACCGAGGGAAAGAGCGACCTGGCTACTATCAAGAGGTGAATCACACTGAAAATTATGTTCTTTCTATGGAACCAACTCATTAAAATTACGACCGTGGCGGTACTGATGAAACTTTGTGTCACGTGTAACAAAGGAAATGAAGCCCGATATATGGCAGAGGGAGTTTCGCTAAATGAAAACAGTAGGATCGCGTTTGTGTTGGGATGCTTTTTTACCAACAAACATCAAGTGTACTTTAAGTGCCTCGACGACTGTCTCTTACATCTGATAACAAGTGACTGCCCAATAGCTCGGCCCAACAAATTCAACCGGTCTCTGTGGCTTACGTCAACTCTGAAAAAATTAGATTAACAAGAAAAGGCGGTTTGTTAAGAAGTTCTGTGGGAACTGCAAAAATGCAGCCTCGGTGGAATATAAAACGCAAAAGAATAGGGTAAAGGATTCCTTAGAAAGATTGACGAGATTTCAGGAGCAGTTTGTTCCACTGAACCGTAAGAAATCTTCACTTGCTCTTCAACTACTGATGAAAAAGCCCACGCAACAGCAGTCGGACCCGACAAGCAGAAGCAGAAGTATGTTAGCATCTCGGAGATGAAAACACCAAAACTTTCCGCTTCCAGTTGAAAGGAAGCTCAAGCTATAAATTCAGCGTTGTGCACCATCTAGCTGACTTTTATAGTTTTCAATGAATGTTTGTAAGGTCGAACCTTTGATACATGACTAAGGCCTGAATACACTTGATGCAAAATGACTACAACCTACTTCAAAGGCTTCACCAGTGTGATATCACAATGTTCAGAGGTCGAGGAGTATTGTTGTATGCGATTTGTCTTCATTACTTAAGCATATTTCCTCTGAACCATAGGTAATTGCGCGTGGAATTTATATGAATATTTCCTATCCTGTGTGGGTTGAGGCGTGCCCCCTATGTTGCACCTTCTTTTAACTTCCCGTTGCAACCCTAATAGCAATGAAATACGATTCGGGGCTCGAACGGTCGTACGTTAATCGCATCTGGAATTTGATTGGTTGCTAGTGCAACTCGATGACGCGTCGTTAAGGGCACAAGAGAATGCGCGCAGAGTTATTGGCAAATCGATCGGGCACTGAGCTGTCAATCCCGCGCGCGCCGTGCCATGCCACTTCCTGCGCTGTCGTGCTGCGACGCGGTCGCTTAACTGCCTGCACCCCTGTTCTGTCTATACTGACCGTTTTTTTGCTTTTTTTGCAGAATGTTTAGAGCAGTATCTACGAAAACACTTAGGAGACGTGCCCAGAAAGGTTTTCTGGATGATTTACGTCAAATTGCCGAGAATATGAGGGAAATGTATCCGTCCGACTCATCTTAATGGTCGTGGCATCTGACCTCTTCCTCTAGTTCGTCATATGATGACTTAGAGATTTCCTCTGTTGATGAGGATGCAAGTTTGACATCAGATATATCTGACATTGCACCAAACAACTCTTCAAGCACACCTACAATTGAAGAGGAACCTACGTTTCAAGAGGCTATGATTTCTTGGGCAATACGCTCGCGTATGCCATTGATTCACCAGAGCAGTCTTCTGAAGATTATAAGACGGCTGACCTCTGACCTTCCCGCAGACGCACGAACGCTGTTGACTTGGAAAAGTGATGTTTCAACGGTGACGGCAATGGGCAGTGGTGAGTACGATCATTTAGTACTTGTGAAACAGTTAACTGAGCAGTTTTGAGGCGTCTAATAGGCAATATTGTTGTGAAATTATTTAGCTATTGATGGGCTCCCTATACATAAGAAAAACTAAGCGCGGGTTTTTGGCCTATCCTAGGTAGAATTATGGAGCCCATTGTTTGTGAACTATTTTTGCATTCATCATCCCTTTTTTTCCTATGGGGTTGTAGCTCATTATGTCTAAAGATGGATTTCATACTGGGCCCTATAGATTCCAACGTTTTCGTTTCGAACATCCCTAGTAGCAATAGATATCGAGTAGATGTACGTGAATAGCTATTTATCGAGATAACTGTCTCTTAAACCTCATTGGTTAGTCAAGTTATGTAAGCAGACATTTCATTGGTTGCCGTTCTTTAAGCGCATTGCGACACCTTTTGCGCGCATACGCGCCACTATTTGCGTGAACGGCGTGGTAAACGTTATCTGACTGCACCTCCTTGTACCCTGCCTTTATTCATTTATATCTGTTGATTGCTATTTTACTATTGTTAACAATGTTTATGCAGGAATCAGACAGAACACGAAGACGCCAAATTAGAACGTATGGGGAAGAGGAATTTCGTGAAATTGTGGAGACCATTAAGAGAAGACGTAGAGTGGAAGAGCTGGAGCTAAAAGCATAACATAAGGACGTAATTGTTTCTCTATCGAGGGAAAAGGAAGGAAATAGGTCGCCCGCGGTAAGTATAGTGGAATATAATCATATAGGAGCATCGGAGGAAGAAGAAACTCATAGGAACATTAACTCTGAATCGGATCAGTTAACGGTTCAGAAGTTACGCAAATGGGCTTTGCGAAACAACATTTCACATGCACACATACGTGAACTTTTTGGGATACTTAAGCCCTCTATACCCGAACTGCCTGCTAACCATAGAACACTCTTAGGGGCTGGATACGAACTCAGTCAGCAGTATGAATGCATTCTGACAGAACGTTTTCGCGTATACATCACAGCAGCTAACAGGTACATTGGCTTCGGTAATAAAATAGTATGCGTGAAAAACATACTTGTTGATCAAGAGGGATGTGTACACTTGATATTTAGTGAATTTATTAACTTATCAGATTACTTCGACTATCCAAAGAAGTCCTCACTTATGAGCGTATATAAAGCAGACCTTGACGACACTGTTAGATGTGCTCCTTTGCCATCTACTTTCAGTAAGTTCCTATGCCTAACTCATTAACAGTATTACATATTAATTGAGGTCATCAACAGCTTTTAGGATGCCACTTACTATCCTTTCGCTTTTGCGAACAATGCTTGTGAACCCTACAAACGCACAGTCCATATAGTGAGTGGTTTGCCAGCATTGCAGGGAAGAAATGGTCCTAGTAATAGGATGATCCTTCGTCTGCTAACTTATTTCATTCCCCTTTTTTCTGTGCGTTTGTAGATCTTATCATGAGTGACCTGCCCTCAAGAAGGTTTTCCCAGCGCCAATGCCGCTCGGCGATTGATGAGGCTATTTACCTTCTCGGAGGTGAACCCATTTCATCGCCCGTAAGTAACTTTAAAATAACTTTTTTCTCCTCAGGAACCACAAGACGATCTAAATGATTCTTTTGAAACTATTCCAGCGGGCGAAGCGCCGCACAATGAAGGTAACATAATTTTCCATTTAATTACTGTAGAAGAATCGAATTCACAAAATCTACAGAGGGCCATGTTACTTATGTGCCAGCAGATAGCTGACATATCAGCTAAGGTTGATTTTGTTGTAGAGGCCCAACGAAAAACGCTGGCTTTCTTTGGCATTTGGAGGCACTGCATCGGCAGCAGCCTTGCACATCAGGCCCGGCAGCTCCCCAGCTGCCCAAAAATTCTATACCACATCAGTTGCATTCAGCAACTGAATTCCGACAGCTGGATAACCAGCTAATGAATCAAGAATTTCGTTCACAGTTGGTAAGCTGTCTATTTATTCTATTAATATTACGTTAGACCTCCTATCTTACATGCCTCGGCGGGCAAACAATCGACGATTTTGTGAAGAGAATATTTTTGCTATCTTTGACGATGAAATTAGCCTACACGTAAATTTTAAAGGACGTAAGGCTTAAGACAGTTTGTCAAAATCAAAAATATATAACGTTATACTGGGTAAGTCCATCAAAAACCGTCTTACTGTCACTATATAGAGGTGTTTGCAGCCTGGAATGCAAGCGGCTTGCATAAATTATCCGATGTTGAGTCTGCCATTGCCAGGTGACTTAAACGATCACTTGATAGCCATTGCCAGAGGCTGTAAAAATAAATTGGACATCCAGCAGACGGTAAATCAATATACAATTTTTTTAAAAATACTGTTTGCTTGCAGACAACAATGCTGGACCATCGTCGGTTAACCTACCTCCTTCAACACAATGACGACGGAGGAAAAAGAAACCACACACCTTTTTACACCTTCCTTTGACTTTATAAATAAATTATTCTGTAAAGATTGTCTTCAACAAGTCTTATACTTAAAAATACAGGCGCAAGGGGCATTATAAGCGTAGTAGGTTAGTAAAGGGGACCAACCGGAAGGCGTAGGTACCATTTTCGCCGGTTGACGAATATCTCGATAAATCGATATCTAATAGATATATATAAAGCGGCCAAAATAGATATACATATCTCGATTAATAGATATCTAATAGACATCTAGTAGATATTGCTTGCTACTAGGGATCCCGTTCCTCTCGTTGTCACACGGCATCGCCCTTGACGAAGTAGATGCCCTGACCAAAGCCGTCGCAGAGAGGGCATATAGACAGCAATTGGTAGGTTTTCTGGACATTAATTACCGTCTTACTAGGTTACACATTTGGCCTCCCTTGGCGGTGACAGCGTCAGCAATTTTGCTGCTAGCGTTTTCACATCACTCTTTGCCGATGAGGTGACCTACCGGCTAACTTTCTACGATCGCTACTAGGACAAAAAGGCCTTTTTTCTCTCCCCTTTATACGGAATTCTTTTGGGTAAGAAATTTCTCATTATTAACTAATTCATGTGCACCGCAGACGTGTTCAATCTTTGGAATATTCCGTAAAAGGCGGACAAACTGCAGCTAGAACGAGCTTTCAAAAATGCCTTTAAAAAGGCATATGACCGACTGCAGAAAAGGCAGCCCTGGGGCACTGTGCTGACGGTAAGTAGATTTTAATTATCAACGTTGTATACAAACATTTACTACATAAAAACATGCGCATTGTTTACTCACCATCACTAATTTTATTGTCTTTTCATTACAGGGTGGATACCTCATGAAACGGCTGAGGGATTGCAGGGACCATCAACACAGGACTACTGATTAGGAGAAATTTATAAGATTTATTTTTTGTACACTTACGCTTTGCATATTTTTTTAAACAAAAATATATTTTTAATTGCTCACTCAGTCTTCCGCGAGTCAACTTATCATTAATAACTATTCGATTAGAATGTAATGGGGATCGTTTTTTTAACCGTTTAGCTAGTATGGGCGTCAACCAAAGGAGAAAGGATTTCCGCTGTGCGGTTGAAAAACGAGATACGAATTTTCGGATCCAATTCGCGTCCGAATTCGAACTCATGGTCGGATCCGATTCGCGTCCGAATTGTTATTAGGGAACAAACCCCTGCGATAATCTTTTCAAAATTACGTGTGTCCCAACGAAGATTGGGTATGAGATTTTTTCTCAAACCAAAGCATGGAATAACCTGTTTGCAGCGATATTCTATCTCAGTCTGTAGAGAGGTTCAAGTATCGCCTTGATGAACGTATGTTGCATCAAAATGCGTAAAATGTCAGTGAGAAACCCATGAATATGCGTTCTTTTTAAAATACGTGCGTTTCATATGGGTACCTAATAAAACCATTTATTACTTATTAGTCGCTACAATTACCTTAAATTGTTTCCCTACTTCAGATTTGTAT
>WEDG01011718.1:0-75810 GCA_017591395.1 Schistocephalus solidus
TATTACGGAATAAAGAGGTGCACCGTGTATAAGCGGGTATTGCGTGCCATGCAGGCGTATCATGCTGCTGGCGAATTTGCACATGATCCATTACCATCTTCTTCGTTAGCGTCATACCCCTCACCGGAGTCTCAAATGCCCGAACTCTTTCAAGGTTTCAAATGGTAGGTTTTTAGACAACGTTATTCTGTGTTGGAATCCAGAATCAATAGGGGTCACGGGAAAATCAAGTGAATTACATGGCAGATGTTTTGTAGCTGATTTGCAGGACGTCTGCCAGAAGACGAACATGCCGCTTGCAACCGTGAAAGCTTTGTTGGATATGCTCCGTTCTTACCACCCTGAGGTTCCGAAGGAGCCAAGAACGCTATTTCGTACTCCACGTTCTTGCATTAACAAGGTTCTGAAGAACGGGAGCTACATACATATCGGCCTTGGACATTGTTTACTGGATGAGTTAAACCACCGTCGAGAAACTAAAATTCCTGCAAAGGGCATCCAGTTGCACATTGATGGAATGAAGTTGTTTAAAGGATCAGGACAATGCCTGTGGCCTATTCTTGCTCGGGTAAACTTCCTGGTAGTTGGACGGCCGTTTGTAGTCGGTTTGTTCTCTGGATTCGGCAAGCCGGAGCCACTGGATGAGTTTTTGAGGGATTGCATTGATGAATTGAAAGAAATTTTGGGAGTTGGCCTACTGCTTCCACACACTGGGCAAATAATGAAAGTTAAATTATCCAATGTCATATGCGACTCTCCAGTTCGCTCATATGTCCGGCAGATGAAAGTCCACGATGGACACTATGGATGCGACAGGTAAGTCGTTTGGTGTAGGTAATGGAAAACACTTTTGGTGCTGTCATGTTGGAATTTCAATTGCTAACCGCATGACTTTCCCCGTGTATAGCGGGCCTCTTCGTGACGACCGTTATTTTCGCTCACGAAAGCAGGGACTTCCCCACAGAGGCATATCGCCTTGCAGTTTTCTGTAGCAGTGTATATTTTTTGTCATCCTATTTTACATAAGACCTTCGACTGTAACCTTCAATTTTCACCAAATATCTACTGTATTATCATGCACTCACCTAAAATGAAAATTTTAGAGTATAAACATATGGATACTTAATATTATAGGTGACCCTGCAGTTTATTCTGGAAGATTGCTTACCGGTTAGGCTACTGAGTGGATGATCGACCTTCTGCAAAGTTAAACGAATTTCTGAAAAAAGGCTTCCATTAGGGAAGATTAATTAAATTGGGTCCTAAGATGAATCATCCTGCGGCACAATCCCATGAACCTCGGGCACGCCGGAATGCCGAAATATGAATCCGCTGCACTTCGGCCACCTGTAAAAAGCACACTGTCAAAAATGCTATTTAATTCGTATCCATTTTTGTATTGATTTTCGCTGCATTTATAAATTAAACTGTAATTTATTGTCATGCATAAAATATTCTGTATTTAACTTTTTATACAGGTGATAGGGTCTTTTAAAATATTACCTCGAAGAAATCATATCTTATGATTCGAAAATGTTTCCAATTATGAGCTTTTTAAGACCGTTCAAGGTCGCTTTAAAGACTATCATATCCGTCCGTTTAATACTGTCTATCACAAACTTTACCAATTGTCCATATCAAATGCAAAGTTTCATGAAAATTATATGGTATATTCTTAATGACCTACAGGAATGTATGCTTTCTCTTACCCCGAATGCATATGGCTTGTTTACTTAAACCGTTAAATTAAACGCTGCGATAGAGCAGGCTCAGAATTTTCGGGAATCAAACAGTTTAAAATCTTTATGTGCATTTTATTTGACTATAAATATCCGGATGGTGTGATTTGCTACCAGATTAGTAAAAGAAATAATACTTTTGCGCAATATATATATATATATATATTAGATTTAAATGGGCATCGAACAACAATGGAAAAAATATGTACTTCATAAGTTACCGTAGGTTTACACAATACGATTTTTGCTGGCAGACAATATCATGGTATTTCCGAAGTATCGTCGCATTAGGATGCTAACTAGGTAAAATATGAACTTCAGTTACGTAATTCTTCCAAGTCGTAACCGCATTTCAGAATACCAAGTTACTTTTTATGAGATTGGTCACTGACTGTAGCTGGTGGTTATCCAGCAGATACACAGGTGATGGATATTGGGACGACTCTCAGCGATAGTTATCTGTAAAATAAGCAGACTCTCGGTTCTGACGAATAAAGAATCGCGGACAAGCAGGGACAATTCTACCAGGATAAGAAGGGCTGAAGTCCGGCAGGCCAAAAGCCTAATAAAAAGCCGCAGAGCCCGATGAGAGCACTATAACGTAACAGCTGTTAACCACCAATAAATAAGATTGTTCGCCATCGCTACCTGAGCCAAGGTGTTTGACGACAACTTTGGAAATCTAATCCGAGCGGCTGTTTGCTATCCGACCGTATTTAAGATTCCCAACAAACCTCAGGAAACTATATCCCCCTTAAAAACCACCCCCGATGCTAAGGCATCCGTAGGGCCCGACGTGCACCGCAACACTGGGTCAGGGGTGAAAGAGAACAGTATGTGAGCTGGACTACGCAATGGGGACGTACCTTGGGTTCCTGTATTCTGGCACCCAAGGTCTGACCGCGCGGCATTCATCCTTACAACGTGGATGCATTTTGCCTGCCTGAAGTTCGAGAAATAAAAATCTAAGGAGCCAACTCACAATTAACTGTGTATCACTGCGGCCCATGTGACTCTTCTATTAGAAATGGCGTGTTGATCGTCATCTTGCAATAAGTAATCTGTGGAATACATGCTTTGGGACCAGTAAATTACCAGTTTGTCTAGGTGCGATGAAGAGCCACTTTACAAACCTCTCTTTCGTCTCCGTATAGCAGCCAACTGCATATGCCTGGTAATGCAATTTAAAGGCATTTTACCCGTAGCTGAAAATCTTAGTTGAACGAGTCCCTTTTCGAGGTTTTTCTGATTGTTTCCGGGGCCAGAAATGGCCGGATTACATCTATAGACTACACAAATTCACGTTATTAGTGGCTTTGGGCTCGGTTTCCGATGTAACAATGGTGTGAAATTGCTTACCTTTGCTGATCAGAACTAAGGATTTGTCCTCAATACTTGCCTCGAATATTGCCACAAAATCTACCAACCTGCTTTTTAAACAATGGTCTTACGGCCAGGCAGATCGACTACATTTCAGACATTTCAAGGTTTCACAACCGGATTCACGATAGCACAGCGATGCGCGTGGCTGAATTGGTGACGCCCGATGGTCGGACCATACTTTAGTTCACACACGCCTTAAATTGCGTCTCTCGTCCGCGTCCGAGACGCCACGAGCTAAAAGTCTCAACCTCATGACCATTCAGCAATCCAGGATTTTCGAGATCCTGATCAGAGGAATCCGGAACTGTTTACGACTCGAAATGAGGGAGAAGCCAGTAGCCATTTGTCATCATTGAATAGCTCACACTATGTCGAAATTAACACAATTCTTGTAGACACCCAGAGCATTGAAGAAATTATATCAGTGGATAAACCTTGCCGGTGTCTGCTCATACGGCTTGAGCAGGTCCTTTAATGATGATTTCTTGCATCAACTCTGGAAGATTACCTCAAATACTTGTCTGACATTGCGACCTCCATGGAACAAGGTGCAAACGTTGCTGCGCACGAAAACTCTATCAACGTATCTGCCAAGATATTGGTTTTCCCTTTGCACTGGGCGATTTTCTTAATGAATTTAATAGGGGATGTATCTCTGCCATCTTATTTAAGATCAAACATGAGCACTTTAAGCAACTTCCTAGCTTCGATTCTCAACTCACGACACCCTTGCTCTCATCTGTCACTGAGGTTTATCTCTATCCAACCTCCGCAGTCTCACGCGAGCCCCTTCTGAGGGAGAAGTCACTGAGGTCAAACAAAGGCTGCGATACAACAAGGCACCCGGAGAGGACAGAATACCTGCTGAAATCTGCCAGCCTTGTGTCGACATTCTGGTGCCTTTACTCCATGAGATTATTATCCACGCTTGCAGAGACAATATCACTCTTGAGACCTGGAGCGCGGGCATCCTTGTAGCTATCTTCAAGACGGGGATTAAGCTGAACTGTAGGAACTGTCGTCACATAAGCCCCATCGACATTGCTGCAAAAATCTTTCATGAATTCTTTCCAAGGCGATTGTAGGCTGTACGTGGTCCAAGGATGAGGCCCAGCCAAGCCGGATTCCGTGCTGGGCATGGATTTGTGGACCAGATATTCACATTGAGGAACAGCCTTGACTTTCATTAAAGCTATCAATAACCGAAGGTCGTCAGTATTTTTTTAGCTTTGCCACTGCGTTCGATTCCGCCCTGTGGCGGATGAGGGCACCACATGGTGTACCGGTAAAAATCATCGCTATGATCAAGTCCTAAAACTGATAAGTTAGTGTGGGTTCTGGTCCATAATAAACTCTCCCAACGAGGTTGTATCTTACCACCACTTCTGTTTTATTACACAATTGATTGAATTTTTGGGAAGGCCCTGTACTAGGTTGACGGTTTTGCATTCGCAGTCAGACGCCGGCTGACTGATCTCTACTGCGCTGATAGTACGACACTACTAGCTTCAAACATTAGTAATGTGACGTCTCTGGTACCAAGAGTAATTTAGGATACTAAATCGACCAGTTTATCCATAAAGACACAGAAATGACCAACCATTTTTTTCAAAGTGCATTTCCTGACCAGGAGAAGGCACCTCTCAAGATTACTGACTGTCAGATGTTTACAGTTTAAAATACGCAGCAGCCAGGCTGCTGCTGAATGAAGAGAGGAAGGATGACATTATCTCCAAAACTGCTTCTTCACACCACGTTTTCTCACGTCTTGAAAGGTGTCTATGGAGCTGTCACGACTGCTGCATCATCACAAAGATTCGAGCATACCGTACATCTGTCCGGTCAGTTCTTCTCGGTGGTTGTGAATGATGACCACTTCGCGAATTAGATGAACGAAAACTGCAGATATTTGACAACCGCAACTTGAGAAGCATCCTTTGAGTAGCATACACCAACTTGGTCTCAAATGAGATAGTTCACACTCACTGCTAAAAAGTCGTGAGGTTATTCCAGGTCATCCAAGAAAGACGACTGAGATGGTTTTGGCACGTTCTTCGTCGTCCACCACACGAGCCCACTGTTGCACTGCTATCCACTTGGAGGCGATGAATGGGGAAGGAGCCAACTCAAAACCTGGCTCAACTCATTTAGTCTCCATCAACGGTGAAGAGAATGGGTTAAACTGTTAAGATCCGCTACCAGAGATGGTCACGGAGGTAGAAATAAAGTACGTGACATCACGGAGTTTGGCTAGACCAGGCCTGATTGCAGACGCAGGTTTTGGTTAGGAGGATTGAGATCAACGTGGTATTTTGAGAAATTATTGTTAATGATAGTTTTAAGGTTAAGGTTATGAGGCGGATTGAGTACCCATGTGGAATTACCGGCAAGGCCACCTCTGGTACGAGAGATTCATTTTCCCTTGTCCATTCGAAAACTTATCTGACAAGTGATTTTCAACAACGGGGACAGCCTAGTGTAGGTTGTCCGAAAACCAGCACAGAGCGTGTGGATTTGAGACCCTATACTGAATATGTGACATGGGTACTCTATCTTCGGGGATTTTCACTACTGATATCTTAAATAAACATTCAGCTGTTTTAATTAACCCTACTAGTCTATTGCAAGTTTTGATCTATCGCTATGTAATTCACTACCTTTCTACTTGTCTTAAGTAGTATGACGTTATTTACAAATATACGGATTTACTGGTCCTGCGGTCTGTGCCGAGTTTGCACGCAAGCACGTGTCGCGTTCCGTAAACCGTATGCGTTAGCATTTTTAGCAATCACACGATATTCGAAAGACAAAGGATATCTCGTTCTTTTCGCCTCACCGCTTATGTAACAGCCGTCCTAGGGCGGCAGCTCTGAAGAGCAAATAAACGCCGAAAGTGGTAGGGGGGAGGGGCACTACTGGGCAAACGACAAATTTTATTCCGCGTCCTCGCGCGAACTGTGACCTTAAACATGCACGTCCTTCAAACCGCATTCTTTGAAACCTTGCGCGTTCAACCGCCAGCAGTGACGAAAACGGCACGCCCATGATTATGAACTGTTATATTTATACCTAGTGTATAATAACGAGGAACGGAAGGTCCATAAATCACACACATTTTGCTGCGCTTGTTCTGTTGATTATTCCAAATTAGCTAATTCTAGTTGAAAATCATTAAAAACCTTCCTTAATTTGACGTTTTATTGTATGATCATATAAAGGTAGACTAGACATTATAAGTGAGCTAAAGTTTCCAACGTGAAATATTCGCTCCGCAGTCTTTTAAAGTGTGTATTACTGTTCATGTGGACAATATCGGTCTGCAAAGAGAAGTTATTTGGCTTACAGCAAGTGACTGGGGAAATGCAATTTCAGAAAATTGCAGCATTACATTTTGGTATTTTCGTACTGTACAAATATCTCATATCATCATACTAGCAGGACACGGGAGATAAATGGCCTATTCCGTGGGACCTTTGCTGATTTCCAGGGATATTTGAGTTTTTTGCAAGGTAAGGTTAAGGTTACTGTTAGAGATAAGGGTATGTGAGGGTTAAGATTAGTCTCAGGGTTACAGTTGAGGTCGGCGCTTGGATACGAGACTATTCGTCTATTTGTGCCTGAACCCACATCCGGTCTTTCTGATTCTGTCGTGAGAACGGGCACAGGGTGATGAGGGAAGAGATAATGCAGTATCTTCAGCACAAGTCAATTATCACTTCAAAGCTAATTAACGCACAGTTCAGCATCCCTGTGCGACCATGTTATTTAGCACATTGTAGACGTCGTCGAAATCGATGGTCGAACTGTCATTTGCCCTTCATGAAATTTGGTCTAACTATATCGCCATGGAGAGCTTCTTATCCTCCTGTCTAACAACCATATCTATTGCGTGCTCATAGTTTTCACTGGAGAAGTTTGCTTGGTTTGTCTACTGACGTGCAAGCTATCTAGAGGTCTGTATCAGTTGACGTTAAACCAGAAAGCCCGAAAGTCAGAGAAACCTCTGTCTTGTTACTCATCTTTTCTTTCCGTCCATTGGCTGAAACATAATAAAATGGTTCCCGTTATGCTAAGCCGTTCCTACATTAATAAAAATGGTAAGAATCTAACAATATGTGACAAAGAAAGCCACCACCAGTTTTGCCGCTCCTGAGATCACAGCAATCTCCTACATCAGAAAATGCGTCAAAGATGTTAAGTAAAGTCCCTGTAGACTTTCAAACAAACATATTTCCAATGCTGGGGTCTTTGCTGAATAGAAAGGGTTATGAAGTACCTGAAAACAATATAATATTCTCAAAATTCGTATTAACATAAAGACGCGTATAGCCGTTGCAAGCGGCAAATCGTTTTATAATTTCTTGTCACCTGAATTTTCTGCAAAAAGCAGAATAGGAAATAATTCTCTTCAGTGGTTGCCAACTGCCGCCAAAAAATGCCTAAGAACTTTGAAAAGGCTGCTTTATTTCACAAAGACTTTTATTACGCGTGGTTAGGTAAACCCACTTCACTACAGTGGCTGGTGGTGATTGGTAAAGACATCATGCCATTGTAATGCCATGGTTTAGCTTAGTGCCAAAAAAGTTGTCTTAGTCGTTTTACTTGCTGTAAGTTCACCCACAGCAACCTACATACTATAACCCTCAAGAACTCCGAAGGATACCGCCTATAAGGTGTGGGTGCAATCGGGTAAACGTGCACCTTCGTAATGGAGCGTTATTTCGAAACTCTGCAATTTATGCTAAACTTTCTTAAACGTCCCACATTGGTTAATCAGTTTTCCTTCCATTTATTTTCACTTAGCGTATCTGCCTTATGGTCGTTGTAATTGTTGTGTTAGAACGCCCCGCACAATTTATCTGCCGCAATTAGCAGTCATATTTGCTGCATTATTATTAGTTGTGTGTAAAAACCAGCTACGCTGAAGGAAAGTGAAGTTTTCAATTGACGCAGTTGGTCATACAATAATCACCAATTAGGAGAAATAACATTGACTCGCAAGGCACGATTCACTACACTCAACCGGATCATAGATTAAGACGAGGTCAGAATCCTTGGAAGAGATCACAATCGCGTTGATGTTCTACTCGTAGTTACTTAACCCTCTAGTCAAGCAAGAGTACTACGTTTTTTCACTACTAAGTAGAGAGCGAAGCAAAGCCATACTACGGGAAGGGGCGAACGATTAGACTAGTCACATTCTTCGCTTACGAAATAATAATATTTATGATGAAGGCGGGTTAAGCCAGCCCGCCCTACCATTTCATAGGAAGATTCACTCCGTAAATGACGCATTTGCTCATAATTTTTCACTCCTTTTCATACCTCAGAACGTCCGTGAACTGGATTGCTGTTTGTTTCCATTGACAGAAATGCGCCTTCACTGGTTGCTATCACACAACAATCCTAATATCCAGTAATTATCAATGCGTAAAATGAAGCATTGGAATGTCCGCTTTCCTGCGTTAGGTAGAAGCCCCTGACATTGTTTACTTCTGTAATTTGGGTCATTTTTAATCATTGTTATCCATATAGCCATACGCTGTTTTTCAAATTGCTCCGAGTGCTGGATTTACTCTAAAGTTTTACAAGTTAACTTGTGTGTACGCTCATAATGAATAGCATTGCTTCCGTATACGCCAGTCATTTGTTCGTATGTGATCTTATTGATATTATTATTAGTTCCTAGATATTTAACGGACGCCTGAATACTAAAGTAGTGCCTAATTCGGTTGTGCGTACAGTAAACTATTGTGTATCAAGCTCCCTTTTGAAAAAAATATTTAAGGCAATTTGAACAATCAAAATTTGTTGAATAGCGCACGGGAATCTTTATAAGTGATATTTCAAAGGAAGGATTTGAAAGTAATATTCTATTCCAGATTACAAAACCTGTCCAAATTTAGTGGACAGACTTTAGAGGGTGCTTCAAAAGAATTTTGAATGATTTAACTATACTCTTTAGTCAAACACAGTAAAGTCGGTCCATATGTTTCCAGCTAATCTGACCATATCTTCGCGATTAAATCTTTAGGATATCTGTTGCAAAAGGATTTGACAATATCTTTGGGCGGATGAAGCTGCGATATACCGAATACCAATATGAAAATTCATGTCCATATGTACCCTTACGGATCGCGTAATATGAAATGGAAAAAAATAATCCAATTATCTAAACAAGAAAGCGCACAGCCCGTCTCAGGCTATCTTGTTAGGAGACCTGAACATTTTAATGGGTCACAGGGTTGCATAGCACGTATGGCGTTCGTAATAAAGTCGATAAGGAAAAACAAAGCAGATAGCACTATGCCGTTTACCGGTTTTTTAGATATTTATCCAAGGATTGCTTGAAAGCACCGATATACGCAAACGGAGGAGTGAGGCCAGATGTTACTGCAGTCATTTTCCAGACTCGGGCGGGGATATATATATGTGGTTAACCACACAGCAAGGCGCACAAAGCATAACCATGCAAAAAACTCTTAAAACAACTGCGGCTCCGCTTCCAACCCATCCTGAAATTTTGACGGTTGATTAAGAAGAGGTCCACCGTATGCTCCACACCAGGTGGTGCAGGGACGGTGACTTGTGCGTGAATTTGTTTAAAGTGATAGTTGCCTTGTGCTGCAGCTACCGCACTCTCTCTGCCTCCCCCACCTGAGCCCGGTGTTAAGACATAGTCAAGAAAGACCGGAGGTGGGAGAGGGCGCAGGCAGCTGGCGCGGCCGAAACAGCCCCTCGGCGTACCACCACACCTGACTCGGATCGCACGGAGTGGGAGTTTCGTAAAGGCCACATTAAGAAGCAGTCATTGCAGCCTGACTCTCAGTCCGCCAGTCAGCCACTCCACACAAAACACATTGGGCTGACCACGCGGTCCTAGTTATCCCGTCAGTTGGCAAACTTCCAAATCACGGCTTTTAGCGCACCGTGATAGTTTCAAGCGCGTCAGATTGTTTATAGTGAAGAAAATGCGCTTAGGTGGATTGGCGGGCCTTTCTGAGCTTGTGCCATGTTGCTCCAGAAAATCTACCTCGTCACCCATCTTTTCTGAGCAAATAAATTTACGATTCCGGTATATGTTTAAGGAATGAGAGGCCAGAAGATAGGCCACAAAACCTTCAAACAAATAAAACCAAACGTAGACTGGCGACGGCGCATCGTTCGGAGGATTTTGCCGCTTCACGCGTGAGGACGGCATGCACAATGTGCGAACTTACATCAGTTTTTTCGATTGAATTTTTGTATGCTGTGATACGGTTGGATTAATGAGGATATAGGAGAACCAGCAAGGGCAACTGAAGGAAGGACATTTATATAAAAGAAACCTTGTATTTATACGCTGTCTGCTGCCTGGATGTGGCACCTCAAGTGCGCATGAGCATTCCGTTTTTGGCACGTACGTTGTGCTAGGACTCATGTGATCACCACTTACTAATGAACGGAAAATGCGTATATTCAGCCTCTAGGACAGCCAATCACAGGCGCCCACTATCCATCAATACCCAATCAACTCACCCAGCTGGGACTAACGGACTGCTGCATACACGTTCATTCAAATCGCGACTACCCCATACTCCATAAGCTTAGAACCGTTCATGCTTAATTGGCTCTGAGTAACACCCCATTTTGAAAGGAATACGCATCCCTAAATTGTTTTTTCGTTATCTAAAATGGAACTGGGTCCAAGTTAAGGTGTGGTTGTGGCACGCATTCTATTAAAGCCACCAGAGTGGTCAGCTCGACGTAACCAAAACGTAATAGCCAAACGCGGTTGAGAAGACTCGTTACAAAATTTCCAATTTTCTTCGTTTACTTTTTCCCGTGTCGATTATCATGCCCAAGAATAGAAAAACATGGCAAATAACAGATTTCCGTTAACAATGCATGCAGTAGTCAGGGTTTTACCATATTAAACCATAACGCTTTGTATCCCTACAGAGATGTGGCCTACATAGCTTGGCCGTTTGATCCTAGTCCGAACGTAAGGCAGGTCCTTTAGTCATGTCAACATCAGACGTTTCTACTTGAAGCAAAGAGGCAAGTTACACGAAAAAGCTCAGAAGAAAATGCGATCGATAGAAAAAAAGTGGCTGTTACACCTTCTATAATTTCTGACCGGTGATTCAGACACCACATTCAGCTAATCAACGCAATTTGCAGGGAAACTAAATGGGATAAATATCCTGCCAAGTGACGACATAGTATATTTTAATGTGACCTCACATTTTACTTCTATTCCCACAGTTCTCGCATTCGAGACTATTGAATTAGCTCCACAAACCCAAATTCTCGGACTCCTGAAGTTCTGTCTCAATGCGTCCTAACGTTCACAGAAAAATCTTGGAGCCCGTCAGTGAGTTCACTGCTTTCAGAACACATCACCGAGGTGGTCCTATGACGTATGGAGTCGTTGGTCTTCAGAAAGCACAGAGTGAAATTCTGGGCTCCGAGTGTGGATGCTACCTTCTTCTTTTTCATCGAACGGGATCGGATGTTGGCATTCAAATAACGCCTAAACGACATCTACCGGAGCGCAAAATTTTGTTTACCGCAGATTGTGGTGGCCAAAACGCTAAAGCGTTCCGGTAAGCGACAAAACGACGTATGTAGTAAGCTTCAATAGTAACCAACCAATCGGTACGCTACACTATATCAGTGTGCTGAGACCCATTGCAATGAACTTGACAGCAAAGTTGTGGAATTACAAAACCTCAGACGACTACTTCGGGCTGACTTTTACCTTCGCAATTTTGTCAACCGTTACATGCTTAAACGCGGCGAGAGACCCAGTCCAAGCGGTCCCAAATTTTGGCAAACGCTTCCATGCGCGATCATATGAGAAGGCATTCACGAACTTCTCACAGTACTATGTGCTGGTGTTGCACACTGTCAGCGTCGGAAAGGTATTAAGTATTTTTTAGCAAATCTGGTGCTGTTGTGGACAAAGCCACTATGTTGGAGAAACTGGACAGTTATTCCAGATTCGAGTGAACGAATATGCGGCAAACGTGAAGAGGGTTGCTGCTAGTTTATGGATCGAGGCTCATTCCATGGGACCTGGCTACATCTCCAAGTGATCGGAGGCCTAAATAACTGAAGTAATAGGCAATTGCGTGAGCCATGGGCTGCTTGAGTCGGCTTTCTACCCGCAAAACGTGCACTGCTCCTTCTCCCTCCATATGATGTGCCGAGACTTTGCCTGGGCGGAATACCTAGTCATGCACCAGCATTCAAAAACCGATAAAAAACGGAACTTAACGACTCACGAACGGGATAGCAGATAATTGTCGCATCAAATATGATTCAGAGCTGTGAACGCGAATGCTGGTATTTATGGTAGGCATGTAATGGCATGGCAACTCCAGTATGTATACACCGCACTCCCTGCTTCTCTAACATCAAAATCTGCAACTGTTGCAGATTATGAATTGGGTTGAGAAGCTACAACGTCACGGCGGTGAAGCTTTTGTTCCAGTGATTGCATTTTACTCAACCAAAAGTTTATTTCCTCCATAGACGTTTTGTAGCGGCTATTATAACCAACATCTCTTTCATGATCTTCCAGACTTATGATCCATCTCGTTACCGAACCCAATAAAACCATCAACGTTTGATACATTCTGCAATATATCCAACTTCGGATTTTGACTGCAATGAAGCTTTTCGTCGGGGTAGATTGTATCGGACACGGTCTTACCCTCATACAAGTGTGCCAGCTCAACGCACACCTTAATGCTATCATATCAAAGCATCCGTTGGTTGATACGCCAGCAGCACTTCTGTGGCTCTAATTAATCGTATTCCGCAAGCTGTGGTGCACCATCCTCCAGTTATCTAGTGCCTCGGAAGAGACTCAATTCAACTCGACACATTACCCCATTGACGCCAATGCACCGAGAAATTTTAATTCATTCTCTTCAGAAACTGAAACGTTTGAGGAGACAGAACCACATGACCTCATCTCTCCCAGGGCACACCGATATTACTTCAGGTATTTCAGTACATGTTTTGCCTAGATGTAATTTGCTTGTCCACTGAAAATTATGGCTGTTTCCAAACAAAAAATATCCTTTCCTACCATCTTGTCTGCCTACTATTTGTGTTATTTTTTCCTCGCCTTCCTGTCTGGTGAGACTGATTGCCCCGCCTGCAGAGAAGGCGTTTCTTTGTTCTCAGAAGTCAACTAGCGCAGCGGGTGCCACAGTACAGGCTAGGTCATTTGTTAGAGATTGCTTATGTGTCCCTCTGCTTCTTCCCTCCCCGGCAGGGCAAGAAAACAAGAAATACCCCTATTACCAGTTTTTTTGCGCTAAATTCCATGGAAACTATGGTTAATCTTAGGGTTCGATTTAGAGCTGCAGTAAAGTTAGGTTTAACGGTAGGGTTAAAATTCGACCTTAGCTTTGGGCTAAGGAACAAGAACCTCATCCTTCCATAGAACATTGTGTACGGCGAGCTGTATTACGGCTGAGAAGTTGGGTGGGGGACATGCAAAGCGATTCCGAACAACAGTTTTATATTTTCAGCAACCCTGCTATGTTGTCATTTTTTGTAAAGGCGAAAAACATTTCGTCGTCAATTCATGAGAATATATGAGGCAATGCTTCCACGATTTAACTTGATAACTGCGAAAAGACTGTTCGAATTAAGACGATTTGCTGATGTAAATTTTTCAAAATTTAGCATTTCCCATAAAGCCGGACTCAAAACCAAATTCATTGAAGTACAATACTATTTCGTTGAAATTTCATTTTTTTTCTTGTAGTTCAACGATAGCAGTGTTCATGTGTGTTTTGTGAAACTTTTTTCGGCAAAAACAAAAGAAAGCGATTGAATGGGAAGTTAAAATTTTGATTAGATGATGTTCTTTGTAGAAGCACTTAGACGTCAGCGTGCAGCACCATCTTCCGGTGTCCCTTTTACTAATATTTCAGGTCGTGAATGATCTACGCGAATAAAGTAGTTCAAAATAAAATAATCGGGCTGGAGCAGTAAATGCATCTCAGTCAGTAAGTCATTGGAGATTATGGAATGCTAACTGGTCAGAAGACATTTTCTTTGGCGTCTCAATCGATTTCAAGGAAAATTATCCCTCAGACATGGCAGTGCAATATGAAATTGTATAATGTAGTCATTTTAAAGCTGGAAACAAGCACTGTATATCAAAAGCCACAACGTAGGCGAGGTATATTCTCATGCATATGTAATCCTGAAAAATTTCAAGAAAGTGGTTATGAGGAAATTCCCATCTTTGCGAATGGGAAGAATTAATTAGCAATAGAAAGAGGGTAGAAGCTGTGTCTCGTTCTTAAGACATCAAACGACCAGTCGTCTACCTGCTGAAAGGTAATGTACTTTAAAGATAGTCTTTTGGTAAGAAATGGGTAAAGTTCATTCGGATGATCCTGCACGAAATTCTAGGAGAGTTAAATATTCCCGTGTCATAGCCCAAAACTGAAACCAAAAAACCACCAACTTTAACTTAATGCTAGCCCGAACCTTAGCACTAAGCTCCGAATCCCGTCTTTTTGTCTCATTTCCTGAGACCGAGCCTACAGTCTTGAATTAAACTGTTGTAGGAGGGAGCCCAGTTTGGCATGGTCAGATATTAATACTACAATATCGATAACTCCTATTTATTTCACTTCCTTAACAATTACGCATCAAAGAAGTAAACTTCCTTTAATTAAAGGCACACAGCAACGACGATGACGTTTACTATTTTTCCTCATTTGAACCGCCTTTGATACTCCTTCACGGACGTTTCTTGCCCGGTGTGGCATAGATCCTTGGGGTGTTATTCTGAAATATATAAGGTGGATTACAAAGGTGGATTAATTTATTGGATCTATCGCTGGTTTTACAAGTTTTCTGACGAAGTTAACTACTGCTCCATATTTGACGCAAATTCACACTGAAATGGCTTAGTTAGGACTTTTTCACAAACCGTCTGTTGTAGCCATCTGCCGACGTAATCTTATTGTAAACAGTATGTCGTGTTTACAGGGAAAAGCACATGAGTTATCCTAATTTCAATGGTGCGGACACCTCACTGTAAGCAAACAGTCATAAATATCGTCGACACATGGCCGGCATAAATTAGGTCACACTACATTTTGCCAGATTCCAAATCTCTTAGGGCTCCATAGGTTCGTGTGTGCACCTAAAGTTTCTTCATGTGTTTATCTTTAGTTTGTGTGTTGTGCGTCTGACTGTAGATGTGGAGGAGAGAGTGATGTCGACAGCTCAGCGCATTTTCCTCACTATAAAAAATCTGACGCGCTTTAAACTATCACGGTGAGCTAAAAGCCATGGCTTGGAAGGTTGCCAACTGAAGAAATAACTCGGAACGAGTGGTCAGCCCCATGTTTGTTTTGTTTTGGAGGGGCAGACTGGCGGTATGAGAGTCAGACTGCAATGGCTCCTTCTTAATGTGGCCTTTATGGCACTCCAACTCTGTGAAAAACGATCCAGGTGTGGTGGAATGCCCAGGTGCGGCTCCGGCCGCGCCAGTCACCTGCGTCCTCTCCCATCTCCGGTCTTCTTGACTCTGTCATGACACCGGGCTCAGGTGGGGGAGGAGGAAAGAGTGCGGTAGACGCATCGCAAGTCTAATATCACTTTTAAAACTAAATCACGTGCAAGTCACCGTCCCTGCACCACCCCTCCATGAAGCACACAGTGGACATCGTCGGACTCAGACGGTCGAACTGTCGTGTGGTGCGTATGAAGTGCTAGGCAGGAGTTCAAGCTAACTGTTGGCTCATGTGTTGCAAGCCTCTGCTTAAGCGAACCACCTAAAATGACTGTCAGAAACATTTTACAAAAATGAAACAATACGTGGACTTCAGAAGGGGAGAACTAGTTAAGACAGGGAAAACTGTGTTTGCCATTTGTGGTTTTTTATACGTCTTCAGTCATTCTTACTTAACCTCATGTTTACAAAATCTAAATTTCAAATCCACCTTTTTGGGTCATTGAAAAATATTAAGTTCAGCGCATTACTACCGGGCCACGTGTTAGTGATCCTGGCGATTTCGATCATGAATATTCAAAATACTGCAGTGAGAGAACTGACCGATCCGATTACGTGCCATGCCCGTCCTGTGGTACCTTGGGGCTCCGACTAGAGCCCCTGCAGGCAGAACCCTAGCTACCAGTCAGATGTGCATAAAGCGCGTATTGAAAAGTTCAAGTGATTCGGGGCTGGCTATTTCCGGCTTAATAGCCATCGTTAACCAGACTTGCCCAACAGCATGTTTCCGGAACCTAAACTCCTAACTCGTGATCTGTGGCTGTTTCGATAACTTGCACCATACTATTAAGGCTGATAATATGAGCTTGAAATAATTTAAAATAAATGGAATTCGTGCAATTTCAGGGAAGCGCTCTGATTTGATACTTGCGTCATCCTCCGCATAAAAATTTCTAGGAAATAAGGCAACGTTTTGAGCATAACAGCGTTGTAAGTAAAAGCTTGCTTTCCTCAAAGTCTTTGGGAACTGACGCAAGCCCCTCCTTCAAACAAATATACACAAAGTTAAGAATTATTCAAAGCAGGCAGTAGGTATGATTAGCCTGTGATTTTAGCTTTTGGAAAAACAGTTCAGAGCGTCTGAAATCCTAATAATTTCAGAGTTCGGAAAGTCAAGCAACAATAACTTCAATAGTATTAAGAGGTGAACATTTTTTATTCAGAATTAGTCACCTTCTCAGAGTTGGGCGCGGTCTTGCATTGTTCTAAGCGCTTTAACCAAACTCGTCCATTTTGATTGTAGAAAGTCAACTCGAAATGCAGTCAGCTGGTGTTTTCTGTCAGGATGTTTTTGAATGCGGATAGTAGCTACATCTAAAGTATGCAACGGAAGCCAGCAGTGAGGTTGATTAATTATCTAAGACTTCAACCTGGTTTGTATGCTGAGAGGAAGGATGCATTTCGAGAAGATTTGTCTTGCCACTTAGAAATGTCTAGCCTGTTGGCTCTTGTCATCCACTATCGGCAGTTCTCGGTTTGTTTTAACTCGCGATATTGTTGCTTTAACTTATCTGACAAAGGCTCCAACCAGCCGTGTTTCAGTACCGCAGCAAATGATAGCTCTCACAAGGTTACCTAACATTAGGTTAAAAGTCTCTGTTATAGCGATCAGTCAGGTTGACATCGGCGTCAATCTTACTCCACTGTGTTGGCTGCAGTTATTTTATCATTAAGGTGCGATGAAAGAAAGGAAAAGTAAGTAGGTTTCATTAGGTCTTCTTTGTTATAATACGTATGTATCAGAAAATGTTTGATTGTGAGATGACCTTGGATTTGTGGCCTCCAACTTACAGAACCATACTAGCTCTTGAGCTAAAGCGATGGGAGGATGGGTAGGCTCTTCGCCTATTCCTTACATTACTTGGCTGAACGGGGTTTAGCCCCTTGTCGCATACAAAAGCTTGCCTATCCTTTGATGGTCACTTAAAACTAAAAGGAAATCTGCTTAGAAAACATCGCTTTTGAAGAAAACTGTCGCAGTCCAGAAAAAAGGGCCAGCACTCGGTAAACAGCTATAGAAACTCTTTATACACTTCGATCTCACCTTCCGGGAGGGTAAGCGGAGCAATCCTTGGTAAAGGGGAGATAAAAGTTAGAATTAAGGTTAAATCTAGGGTCCGCTTTAAGTTAGGTTTGCGGGTAAGTTAATGGTTCGGGTGTAGTTAGAGATTAAGATGTTTTTATGAGTAAGTGTCAAATGCGTGCAATATAACCTGATATATGAACCTAGTATCCAAAAAGTCAAATACATATCCTTTTGCTATCGCATTTTTGGATAACTTCTTAACTCTCAATCGGCTCTCCACACTCCGGCAGGTTTTGGCTGCATATAATGTCACGGGAGAAGACGCAGGTTATACGGAGTGAAGGTATAAAATTGAAAAACATTTATGATATGAACGGTCCACATCTTCAGACTTCGAAAGCCTTTGCATGTTCGATCTAGAAATGCGTGTTCTATTGCTCAAATAAAATCTCTGGAGACTGCCTGAAATAATGGCCGAAACTCCGTTGAAGCTACAGGTTTCAAAGGCAGGCGTTTGCTATAAGAGGAAGTTTTTACGTAGCCAGGATCCATCAATTTGCACCTGAAACCTAGGCAAAACAAATTAACTTCAAAGGACAATTATGTATTCCAAGAGGTTCGTGCCTAGAATCAACCGTCATGGACCCGCCGAGAGAGGAGACTGTCAAAGGCACATCAAATTGTAAAATTCAAGTGAAAACTTCAGAACCATTGAGTGTGTCTAGTAAATATTCAATTAAACGCAACAGAGCACTTATTTGACTTGATGAATGTACACGTAAAATAAAATTGAAATAATTTCATTATAGTAGGATACGTGAGATCCTAATCAAGTACTCGCACGTTTAATAATCCGAAAAAATAAGCATCAAAGAGCAAGTACTATAGTTATTGCATTTTAGTGTTTATATAAATCCGAAAATATTGCTAGAGAGAAAAAACGAAGCTTCAATTTTCTTCGGGATTTCGCTGAGAAGTGGAATCTTCCCTAAATGGTATTCTTGAAAAAAAGTATAACCGTTTTAAATTTTGGATCGAAGAATTTCTTGAAACCACCGTATAACAGCTTATACCATAAATTGACCACAGGTAGAATTATACCGCTCTGAAAGATTTTCACGTGCTTCAGCTCTTGCCTAATGCTTCAAGACCACCAGGAAGGCCTTTTTGAAGATGTGAGTGACAACTACTTGATTTTCTTATTTCATTCTATTAAGATTCTGGGTAAATATGTCACAGTAACATAATCCCATAGGGAGGCCTTAGCCGTTACCAAATTCAGTCCCAGTTCCGAACAGAAAGAGTTGGAAGAAGCTGGCCGACTGACGAGTGCAAACCTCCGGCGCCGCGAGAGTGGTGGCTCGAGTAGGAGAGTGAAGCCTCCGTCACGACAGTTCGACCGTCGTGGTTCGACGATGTCCACCGTATGCTCCTCAACAGGGTGATGCAGGGACGGTGACTTGCGCATGAATTTGTTTTAAGTGATAGTAAAGTTGCACTGCAGCTACCGCACTCTCTCTTTTTCTCTCTCTTCCCTCACTCATATGTGCCCGGTTTCAAGACAGAGTCAAGAAGACCGGTGTTGGGGATGGGCACAGGTGGCTGACGTGGCAAGAGACTCCCCAGACCATGGCTCCACGGCTGAATCAGATCCCATGGAGTGGGAATTTCATGCATGGTAAGAATAGCTGGTGCGGCATGAGCCTGCACTTATGCGTGCCACTGCGCCCTACCCTCCTCCCATGTTCGGCATTTTTGATGGCAGCTCAACCTAAATAACGCCCGCTGTGCCCTGATTTGGCTCCCGTGTTGATCCAGTGCATCTACCACGTGACCCATTTAAGGGCCTGCGTCACATCGCCTTGAACGAGTGTAGTGGCCCAATACTTCAAGGACAGCACGCACCGAGTAGCATGAAAAACTGGGAGTAAATCCTGACCAAGTACGAGCTTGATAGAGTTTTCAAGGGCGTGAACACTCATCCATACGATAAAACAGAATAATAATGCGAAGGGGTATAGATGTTTAATACAAATAGAAGCAGATTGGATATTTATAACGAAGATAAATTGTATAAGCGGAATGAGTCATAACAAGGGGTTGACCTGTCTGGATGGAAGCGATGCTGACATGTCTGTTATACAACCGGTGGAGAGTGTAGCGCTGTCGGCAACTGCAGGGAATGGTCTTGGAAGGCGCCAGGTAGAGAGACGAGAGAGTTGCGTGAGGTGTAGGAGGGATTTGGCGGTAGAGAATGAAAGGCACCGACTGTCTTAACTGACACGCAGTTACGCCATAACCATCCTAGATCCGCACGTAAAAGTCCCACTTCATTAAAACAACTCTATGTGGGTTCTGGTCCATTAAAGGAAAACACGTCTGATTCAGCCTTGATATCGATTGGCTGAGAAGCAAACAACGCCTGGAAGGGGGCGTGAGAGGTGCCGCGTTATAACAGGCGCCTGACACAGGAAATATCGTGGGTGAAATTTTAGTGGTTAGTTCGATGCACGTTTGGTGTTTTTATTGTTCTGTGGAGTTATTTGAGGTTCAAAGACCATTTACAACAGACTAATGCATTTCCAATTTATTTTACTACAGGAAAATAGGCCAAACTTGGGTGAAATCGGACGTTAGAGGATATTCTACGATATTTACTTTTACAGATCAAAATCTATTGTTTTTGGCCTTGGGCTTAAAAGGAACAATAATAAATGTAATAGGAAAAGCAAGAAAAGTTTCCAATAAATTCCTCCTGGAACGAGAAAACCTCATCTTACGTCAATGAGTATTAGCTTAAGGCACTTATGAGCAATCGTATTTCTTTGAAGAAAATAGGAACAAATTTAGCTTTAAAAATTATCTTCTTCAAATTTATAAGGTTTGTGTCAGAAAAAAAGCAGCAGTAAATTTTTTTACGGTGTTTTGTTTTACCACATCCAGAATTGGGACCGTAAACAAATATGCTCACGATATGCACCCTCAATTTTCTGTGTCACAATGTCAAAGCAGTCCCTATTGGAAATTGAATTTGAGCGCATACGGAAACTAAGAGTCAACGCACTGCAATGTGAGACATTGATTAATAGTTTTAATACTAGCCCCTCCACCTTTTTGAGAATTATTGCACAGAATTAAGAAAAATGGACCAAAACGGATCACAAGCACACAGAGCAACGAATTCATTCGTTGTTTTTAGAAGCTAACAGGCGAGATCCAGGAAGCAGCTCAGGAGAAGAATAATAAAAAGAAGAAGAGTGGATCACTGGAACATGTGTTTATTGACCTGATGTTTCGGATTCTCTCTCGAACCCATCATCAAAGACCATGGCAGGGATTTCATTCGTTTTAAATCCAAAAAGTACCATTCTATGCTCCCTAGGACTACTCGCACTTAGAAAGGGGGAAGGAATTCGGCTTTCATCTGCAAAGTACTAGGATGAGGCCATTTTATGCAGGAAACTGAATAGAGAACGTTTTTATTTGTTCAGAAGTATATGGATTGCAGACCTTCATCCTGGGAAAGCGTTTACTTGTGCTCTTAGTCCTTCGTTTAGGCAGGCATCTGCAGTAGGCTCAGGTTGGAAGCCCGTCACTAAGAACACACTTTGTCGATGGCAACTTTCAAGAGCTGTCAAGGCCTGATTGTTTGGATGGCCATGGAATTTGGAGAGTGACTGAGCTGGTGAACGATAAGAGAGACCACACATAGTAAGGTGTTCGTTGACCTCGTAACGGATATCTTTGGCTGTTTCAGCATTCACTGACATGGAATAAAAACACTGTAAACACGGAGGGTAATGCTCCTCTTCACAGTTCGAAGGAGGCATGCTTCGGATTTATCTGACGACTAAATCTAGTTTTGTAGACCAGACTCAGCTTCGCCGCCTGCGTCCTGCAGAACATTTGTATTTCTGCTAAGAGCCCGCGCCTCAATCCCAGGGCAAAACTCTTCGAGCTCATCAAAAAGAATTGGGAAAAGCCGAAAAACGCTGCTCAATGCATCAAAGACTGGATTTTGTGCTCAATAATTCCATAGACCAGTCCACCATGCACAATTCGGTTGTCTTTAGCTCGGCCCGAAGCATAGTAGTTTCACATGCAAAGGCCCATCAACAAAGTACTAGTGTCTTGTATTTATTAAAATTTTTCATTATTTTCTCGGTGTAATATACTTGCCTTCTCGGTAGTCAGTTATATTAAGCCTTAACAAATGGACCTACTACTAACTCTTTTTTTGACTTGATGGTTTTCAAGTTGATAAATTATTTCTTAACTAATAAATAGCAATTTAAAAACCAGGTTGTCTTTTTGAAGAGCGGTCGTTTCGTTATCGCCGTATAACTGTCGTGAATGCGGGGTTGGCAACCTGTGCGTTGTAATGGTTTTTGTGCAAATTTCGTGACCTTGCAGTTATTAGGTCACGAACTCAAAATCGCAGGCAGATCAGGTATTTTAGCAGAAAATTGAGACCCAGGTGCTTTGAAAATAAACAAGAACCTGGATATATATTATGAAAAGGGCTTTTTTATTCTGCAAGTGCCAGATCTGACGTATGCGCAGTGCCGTACAGAATGAGCACGTTTTATTGGAAACTTAGTCGGGGCTATGCGACCACAAAAAATCATCGGCGGAAATGTACGTTGGGTTTACTTGATGATTGCTTTCCTCAAGAGAGACTTAAATGCTGCGGCCTGAGGGGTGTTAAGCTAAAGCCTGCATTCTAATACGCAGTAAGTAACTTGGGATGACATTCCATGCGCAAACGATCTTTCCTCGTTGTGGGAGAGTCAACACTATTAATCTATGCTTCAGGGATCTTGCTGCATACCTCACCTAACGTAATCGGTTAAAACAGCGGACTCATGGTCTTCCCGGTCCTTCCTGAAATATATCGATTCCACAAAAAACTTGGAATGTGGAAGGAAATCCTGGCGTCTTCGCAGTCCTATCCTTGCCAACTGTAATTGACTGCCCTAATTGCAACGGTCACCTCACTTGATTCGGGGAAAAATTAACCCCAAACCTCAATTATACCACAAAAGTTCTCGCCACAAAGTCAACTTAACTTATCCCGGATACGCTGGCCTGCAACCACTCCGCTGAAGTAATCTCAGAGCCACGTGCTTTCGGGCAACTGCAACTACCAAATTGACACCTGAACACGCAGTCTCTCGACAAATGCAACATGACAGTTCGATTGTTGTTTCCGACAATGTCCACCATATGCTCCATGGCAGAGTGGACGTATAGATGGTGACTTGCGTGTAACTTATCGTATAGGTTTAGTAGGTTTACGCAGCAGCTAATGCCACTTCGCTCCAATTCACGGGCTAAGGTTCCTGATGGATACAATAAGGCAAACGAGATCAGGTGCAGGTGGCTGGTGCGGCAGGGGTCTGTATCTAGACTTGCCATTATCCCTCCTCTTTGCATGTCCAACATATCGGATCAGCCAACAATAGACCAGGATGACACCCACCAAAAAGGGGGGGGGGTTGCTCGGATCCCCACTGAGCTTAAGCTCCATAGAGGCCACATCAAGTAGGTGTCATTGCAGTCCGTCTCTGCGTTCTTATAGAAGGACAGAGTTATCTGCTGACTTGGCAGCCTTCCAAGTCACAACTTTAAGCGTACTGGGAAAGATTCAAGCGCGTCAGATTTATTATACTGGGGCATCTGCTCTAACAGTCGACTTTAATCTCCGTCTCTTTCCTTTCCCAGACAACAGTCGATTATCCGAGTCTTTCAACCAACTGATGCTGAGATCGGGCGCAGGGCCTACCAGCGCTAAACAGTCCGTTTACGCATGCCCGCACGATCTAGCTCCCCGACACAACACACCAAATTTTCACACAAAGGGAGTGGGACTATTACTATTGTCATTACAAATACATCTACTGATATTGTTATTACTACTAATAACGCCGCTGCCACCTCCACTGCCACCACGACCACTACTACTGACACAATTACCACCACAACTGCAATTACCACCCCTAAGTAAAAACTGCCCATTGTTTCAAATTACAATTAGCTAAAGGTGATTTAACGCGAAAGATTGCAAAGCGAAGTGGAAGATGTGCGCTGAGGAATGCGCAAAAATTACTTTTTACCTAGGCAGCCCGTGAACGAAGACAGCGTCTCGAACAAGGAGCACCCTCAGGTAATGCAATACAAACAAGACGTACAACTCTTTAACTTCCTCCACAAACTGATTTAAGTAGCTAACACTGCGGTTCCTTTCTTTGTTTCTCTCTCTCTCTCTCTCTCTCTCTCAATATCACCACATGTCCGGACCTCGTCAAAGACCATCGCCGCCTGAGAGCCCAACACATTGTTTTGTTTAAAATAAATCCCTGATTCCGGTGATTTCTGTCTTTCCCTGCAATGCGTGACATTTCATAGCGACGACGCCATGGTACGACGACTACCAAGGTCACTACACCTGCAGTGACTACCTGCGGCAGAGAAGCACAAGCAATCCCGCTTGAACACTTGCCTTTAATCCAGCAGCTGTCTGCTTCGGCTTCGTAAAGGGCAATCCGATCTGCCGCTGTCATAACAGCCACCTATAGCAAAATATCTGCGCAAAACATTAACAGCAGTCCTGCAGACAGAAGCGAAGACCGAGTTAAAAGGAAGCAGTCTGCAGGAAGACGAAACGAATTCTTAAGCCGGAGCCCTGCTGGTTCACCATACGTTTCTAAAGCCGGAGCCCTGCTGGTTCACCATACGTTTCACACTACTAGGCGAGATTTAAGTTAGTTCGTGTAACGTTTCTAGATGTTAAAATGTCTTGCAATGCAAAAGATGGGCAATATTAGGTAGCAAGAGGAAATAAAACTCCAGGCCTCTCCTCAGGTGGTCGGATCTTGCAGTTTGACTCAGCAGCTTTCTAAGTACATTTACGAATTGTCCCCATGAACTCAATTCATTTTATGGAATTGGGTATGTTTCAATGATTTTATGTATTTTTACATAAATTTAGTCTTGTTGCAAGGGAAATGGTAAAAAGCCATTTTTACACAATTTTATGGAGAGTTTTTTTTAAATGTCCACCTTAACGAAAGCTGTTCTTCCGTTTCAACTCTGTTTACCGTTAATGAAACTTCCCAAAATAAAACTGTAATTGCGAGTCCAAAGTGCATTCTGCGCTAACCGTTAGGTAGAATAGCTGAAGCTTATCCAAATAATATTACAGATCCGAATAAAATGATCTCGTGGTGCTCACAAAATACTGCAAAATGTCAAGTGAGAGTTGCGCATTTTGTGAGCGGCATTCATAAACTAAGGAAAATTGGTCTACGTGAAGTAGCGTGTGAGAATTTCAAGAAGTCGCATGCTTACAACATTTTTGAAAACCATAATAATCCTTCCAAACCGTGAAACCTGTATATATAGTAGCTGGCCCATCATACGAATTGTTAGCCAAAATTCTGAACATATGATACCGATTACGACGGGTTAGTTAGGTTGTATTTTTATACAAATTATCAAGCACTATACTCCCAAGACCTTTTCGTCACGCCAGGATTCCATATTTGAACCAGATTCCTTGGGACCGCCTGCAATGACTACACTCAGTAAACGATGAAGGGAAGGATGGCTTGTATGGCCGCCTAAACAGGACATGAGATCAGGAACCACCCTCAGTTGATGTGACTTTGCGCCTAATTCAAGAGAAATAATGTTTAGGATTAAGGTGAGGGTAAGGTTTAAATTTAGGGTTAAGTTTAATTTTGAGGACATAGTTCGGGTTAGGGTTATGATAAGGCTAAGAGCTAAGGTTTTCGTTGTGTTAACTGTAGGCCTTGGCTTAGGGTAGGGTTAAGGGTAATATTAAGATGAGCGTTTAGTTTTACATAAGGGGTTAGGGTTTTCACACTGAACTACTTACCCTCCCTGAAATTAAGCACAAGGTCATCTACTTCAGGTGAGCAGGCGTTCCTATTTTCATGTCCTGTTTAGGCGGCCACACAATTAATCCTCATCAAACTGAATGCTTAAGAAGTCCAATATTTTACATTGGGTTTTTACATCCTTATAAATTCAAATACATTGTATAGAAAACATTAATAAGAATATTCTCTCCGGTAACAGTTTTGCTTCAAGGTACATATTCAAATGTTACACTTAATAAACGCATCTTTCGGTTTTAAAAAAAAACTTCTTCGATGCCCAAAAAAATATTTAATATGACCTAGAGTTTCACTTTCACTTAGGGCTCCCAAATAACATGCCGCATACATTGCGTGCAAAGTAAATTATGCTCGTGGAGCAGCGCGATAGCGCGTTGGACTTCTAACCAACAGGTCGCAAGTTCGAGCCTCGGATGCTACAACACCTGGGGTTGGGTATGGCTGGTTGATGATAGTTAATGAGCCAGAAGCGGCCATTCCCGTCTCCCTTGTCTTTGTTGGCAGTTTAATTCTGCCTATATCACTAGTCGCGCTGCGGCTGCTGGCGGGGTTCTAGAGTAAGTCCCAAGGCACAACGAGACGAGTGAGTCCCGCAACCAATTGGCGAGCGCCCATCGAGCCTTGTTAATATTCCCGACCGAAACTCACAAGACAACGAGCTCGTAGCGTAGTGAGTTAAAGCGGTGGACTTCTTACCCCCAGGTAACGAGTTTGAGCCTCGAGTGCCGCAAATTCTGGGTTCGCGTATGGCTGGCTGATGATGGTTAACGAACCAGAAATATCCATCCCAGTCTCCTTTGTCTTTGTTGGTAATATTATTATGCCTTCCTTTACGACATAACAAAGATGCCACATAGGTTTCTTAAAATTTGGCAATAACAACGGACGATGTAGTAGACAATAGGTGACCTAGCTCATGCAAAGTGTGGCCAAAATTTGAGTGATTACTTTAGCGTATATTTTGTGTTCTTATTTTGATTTGTTGAATGTATTTGAGGCTCAGGAAGCCCTCTTCTAAAGGACACTATATTTTGAATTTTATATATTGATGGGAAACAGACAGGATTTGGGCGCAATCGAAGGGTTCCGGACATGCAATAACTTTCTTATGCTAGTAGATAACACAGAACTAAATCCATATTTTTTGTGGATTGTGCTATAAAATAACATTAACATAAGTACACAAGGTTTCAAATTTATCCCTTCTGAAACTGGAAAATATGATCTTAGGTCCATATAAATCCGATGCAACAGAGAATAAGGAATTGCATTGCTTTCCAAAAGCAAGAAATAAATTCAGAATTAAAAATTATTTTGTGTAAATTGCTGACAGTTTAATAAAGTCCGGAATTTATAAACATATTGGATAGAAGATAACCAGTTTTTGGGAAATCTTCCTATGTATTCGGATACTCTGCTGGGTCTTTTGCAGTCTTAGAACGGGGCAGTAAAATAAACAATTGTGGTGAAAAACGCTCCATAATAAAGCGAAAAAAATCCTTCATTTACAGCAGAAAATGTATAACAAATTTCCAACGTTTTCAGCTTGACTTAATCTTGGACAAAGGTAAAGTCCTCATATATTCGTCAGCGAAGTATCTAACTAACGCGCGTTTTAAACAGGTAAGTTATAATGAAAGATTTTAAATTGATCTTAGTCAGATTAATTGTCGACTTTTGCTGTGGAAATGCACTTTTCTCGACAATGAATTTTCATGGTTGTGTGTATCTACAGATATGAATCAAACGGCCATCTCTATTATAAAAAACACCCAAAAGCTCACCGCTACGGTAAATGTTATTAAAATATATCTTATTTTGAAGGTTTTGATAAACACATAGAACAGGATAAACATTTATCGCCGGTCGATTGATAACAGGGAAAATCGTGAAATATTCAACAGTATTTATCGAACGATCTGACAATATTGTAATCCAATAACAAACATATCAATATAAATTTGAAGAAATTCTAGTTCTATTAATATACACAAAATTCTAAGCTTACGCTTTCACATAACTATTCTACTTAACTTTATTCTTTGCATATACAGGGATTTTTCACGTTTTTAGAATTTGCAGCTTTTTTCAATGTCAGTATTTCTAAATAAAATAATTATTTTCACAGTTCCTTTAAGTTTTAAATTGGACTAAGGTTGCTCATTGTTATTTCAATGCTTTGTACATACGGTAATACCGGTTTGCAAGTGATAAGCAATCTTTCGTACGCGGCATTTTGCATGTTTTGTGTCACACAATGTACTTCATAAGGAACATTAATAAACAAGCATTTAGGAAAATCTATGAACGACCATTTAGAGGCTTTAAAAAATCTCCTATTTACCAACATACTCTCAACCTAAGGATACCCTTCTTTTAAAAACAAAATTAAAAAAGACGTAATTTACTAAACAAATTAGTACAATTGGTAATATTTTTACTCATTTTTGTTTATAAAGACAACAAGAATTAAGGTTAAAATTCATACAACTATGGCAAGCATTTTAACCGGGCGTAGTTTTTGTGAGTGAGCAGTAAGAAAGGCCCTTAATAGCCTGCACCCTTTCCTGACTGCAGCAGAACAATGCAGCAGAACAATCAGCATTACTATCTCGCCCAAATAAACCGTGCTAATAAAAGGCGCATTTCAGGATTGTGTTCCACGTTCCATGGGATTGGTCAGCAATTGCACACATAATTTTCTTAAAAAAAGAAATCAAATGAAAGGTTTACGTGAACCCAATCCAAGTACAGAAAGGAATTACTTCAAGCCGGGAAGATGGGCGAAAAATAAAGGCGCTACATAAATAGTGATGTTATCCAAATATAAGTAAACATAGCCGGTATAAACAGCGTTCACTCAGAAGTGCAGGATTTGGTTTGTGAAGGTGCTCCCTGATGATTATGCATGTAACTTTATGGCAGTATTGTTTTGCAGTTCAAATCAGCTGGAAAACCATCCGATCAAGATTTAACGGGTTTTGATGAACACTGCAGATTCTAATTGTCTGTTTGCGCCTGTGACCCGCCTTCAAAGCTAATAGTTGCCCATGTGATTAGTAGGAATGGGACAATAATTAAGTACGAATAATCCAAAACCAACTTCAAATGCGAAGAAACCTCGAGTATCATGGCATTTTATGTGCATCTCGATTATGCTGATGACTAGAAAATAAGTAGTAATCAAACCAGTCTAAAGTCTAGTAGTGCCACTTCAGTCCAACATTTGCTCGCAACAATAAATGACTGAAGCCATTATATTTCCTCCCTTAAATTAGTACAGTCATTTTGTACAGAAGGCTACTATGGTTTCGTCAGTCAAAGGTCTACCGTAGTGGCACAAATTTTGCGTGATAGTAGTGAAAAGCCAGAACTACCCTTCTGAAAGCTTCTGACATTTAACCCGGGGCACCCAAAATGTAGAATGAACTGGCGTTTTAGAAAGTAACCTCCAATTCTGCGTAGTTAATGACAAAACCTATGTGAGCTTTTGCGAACTAGCTCCTTGCTGACAAATCACCCACAACGATGTGGTTCTGTCTTCTCCACCGCTCTCTATTTACGCAAAGCAAGCTGATTGGTTTCCAGGAAACTGGTTAACCCGGTGTTCACGCCGGTGGCCGTTTAGGGGTTGTGCAGACCCGCCTTGAAGGCTACAAAACACGCATCCATGTAAACTCGGATGACCTGATTATCAAAACCACATAGAATTACTCCCTCCTACAGTTCATTCCAAAGTTTCAGGGCGTTCTTGCGCAAGACAAGAGAATAGGAACCCCTCACTGCAGGTACTAGAAGTGAACTTGCACTTACTTCCAGGAGGGGTACCTATTTTCACGAGCTAAACCTAACCCAAAAACTTGACCACAACTCCAACCCTAATCCTCCTGGAATTGAGCGAGAGGCCATCGGTATTACGAACGTTCATATACTCGTGTCCTAGTCATTTCTGCCAGAGGGAACTGAACTTCGAATGAACAATTTAACTGTACTGACAAAAGTAGTACTAACTGAAACCCCAAACGTGCATTCCATCAATTTTCTGCAGCTGCACGGCGCAACTGTATCGAATTCGACTCACTGGTAGGTTCCCCAGCGTTGTCCATATGATTTAGTGCACCATTCTAATTTGCAACGTTGTGTCACCAATGGTTTCAAGGAGCATTGAGAAAATGCTGCTGTTTTTTCTTCTACTGCAGCGAAAAATTCCTTTTACTGCATTTAAGGCTATCGACTGAGTAGTATGAAATAGGACTTAGAAAGGCGAAGAATGAATCCTTTCGTGCTGAACAGTCAAAGCCAATAAATTCTAATTAGGCTAGCATGAATGGGAACAACCAACTGGACCCATATGAAAGTTTAGGCTAACTACCACTTATGTGTTTCACAACCGTCTAAAATGAGGGTTTAATTAGCCCACAAGTTTTCGATAGTGAAGTGTTTTTCAACTAATGAGCTTAGTGAGTCACTAATGATTGTAGTAAGTAGGCTGTCATGAATATTATACAGACAAAAAGAAGGAATGGCTTTATCCGACCAATGAGAAACACTGTCAAGCTGCTGTTTTAAATTTAGTCTGCCAACGTGGCAAATGTCAGCATTTTCTTAATTTAAATCATGAAACGGAATTCACCGCCCCAGTACTTGACCACTATCAAAAATTTTGGGGCATTGCTATGAAGGGTATGATATTTTCTATGAAGAAGTAATAAGATCAGTAGATACCGGCCTATAGGGAATATCCACGGACATACAATGTTTTACCGAATAAACTATAAAGTACTACCTACGAACGTGAAAGTTCTTCGGGAAAATCTACTTGAACAGATATCGATTTTGGAGCTTCTGTCGATGCAAGTTGAACAGGTTTCACTGAAAGATGCTTAAACGCGCGAGCGTATTCGCGTTCACCCCAGTCTTTACTCTGACAATGAAATACGCACGAAAACGCTTTATTTCCACCTTCCAGGAAACCACTACGTTATTTTCAAGTGTCACATAAACAGCAGTCAGATGTCTATTAAGTTATACCAACCAAGCAATGTTAATCACCCTACTATAATTTTAATGGTGCTTATAACTATTGAAATATTGAGTACCCGTCTTTGATCACGTTTAAGAGGCCTGGTGCATTCTTATTTTTTTAGGTGTTACACGAGCGCATGGACCCGTTGGAGCAGATTAGCATTGAAAATGGCTACGAATCACTTACAAATGTTCTCAGATTGAGGTATTTTTCAAAAACCTACAAACCGCCGACACTATTGCTGCATCGGTGAGTCTAAGGGAAAGTCGCAGGCTTAAAAAGTTACTGATAAAATTAATCGGCTAAAATCGAAAAACAGTAGTCGTTGACAGTAAACTAGCAATAGTTGGAGACCGCTGGATGGCTGTATTCGTCTGCAGAGATCCTCCCAGTCTTGTAATCAGCATGGACGTGAGGCTTCAAGAAGACGTAGTCCAAGCACGCGCATGCAACCTAAAGCAGGTGGACTTTAATGCAGGCCTTCAAGTAGCAAATAATTTCTCAATGTTTTTAACCGACAATATCTCGAGAAGGATGACTCGTGGGGCACCAGCTGTTTGTGATCATCTTGAAAAGTATTTGTGCGCTGCTCATAAATTCGGTTTCACAAGCGCGTACTTTTGCCGTTACTTACGAGTTTACTGCCGTGTTTTTCGTTGGTTAACCAAACACTGCTATTAATTTCGTCCGTTAACTTGGATTATAGGGTTCGTAACATGGACCCATATAGAGACAGAGCCCAGTTCTGCTCACTTTCTTGCAGTGAAAAAAAAGTATTCGGGGGAATTTAACTTGTTACAAAACATTATGTACGCCGTCCACTTTAACATCAATTGATATTTACTAGGCTTTGGCGGGTTTAAGTCATTTATCAGTCCCAATTGTGAAAATATCAGCGAACATGGATGGATGCGAACCCAACGGTTGAGTACTGCCAATCCTCCAATCACCAGAGCTACGGGACCCCGACACGATTCATTAATTTAACTACATTTGGGTCTAGTTTCTCACCCAGTCTACTGCAACGTACGGAACCCACCAAGTCTGATACAGTATGCGTGCCGCTCAAGCCGGGTTTCCTAAGCAAGCAATATACATGTTGCAGTCGAACGTACGTCCTCTCTAAAACTGCTGATACTTTCTGCAGTTTTCAATACTGCGCGAAGTGGATATTTCTTACAACCGAAAATATTAGGCATTCTATATTTATTTTTGGCCTAATTGCCGTATAATAATATTCCTCAAAGGCAGCCTGCAGAATAATTCGTCAAATACCTAACTGGAGGCTCTGGCAGTTACCAGCCTAATTGCCCTGGTAAAATATCCCTACATCCAATTTGAAGGAAAGAGAGGAAAAAAGATGTACTATGATGTGACAGTGCACATCTACGTGTTCTTTCAAAACTTGTTATCATCGGTGCGGATTCAGCATCACTGCAGCTCGTGAGTCAGTAACGAAACGCTTCGACCGGTTGTTTGTAGAACAAAGCTTATGTCCCGTTCTACCTTGGAGTCCCTCCTCAATTTACACGACAGCAGCTAACTAGGCAAGAGGCCGTGACCCACCTGGTAGCGTATTTTTAGTTAAAAAGTTGATTACAAATTTACTAGGTTTGCAATCTCAGGTATTTTCATCTCTAGGTCTTGGTATTAATCTATCAGTCAATCGGTGCATTTAAAGTAAATTAGGAAAGCGCTTGAAAACTATATTAAAACGAATTATTAATAACGAATAAACTATAAATGACTACTCCCGTCTTCCCTATAACTTTTTAAAAATTATCTACAGATCAAACTTGCTCCTGCCCTGCCTTGGAATGCTCAAATTTTGCAATAATAGTAGTTTATTAATCTGGAGATCAATTTAATAGCCTTTGCACGGTCACGTGAATTCGCACAAAGAAAAGCTGACTGCCAAAAGAAAAACTCCACTTTGCCGTCAACAGAAGGCAAATTTTGCACTGGTATCTCTCTCTCTCTCTCGCCCCTCTTTCTCTCTCTCTGCACTCGAAATTCCCACTTGCCTGGCGAGTTTCCACGGAATGCATAGCCGCTTGCAGCTGCTCACAGACAGCACCAGTCGGCAGGATATTAGCTTCAAGTTTATTCTGTTCTTAACCGGGCGTCACCGCATCCGCCTACTGGGGATGATTACATCAAGTGCGGGTGTGAGAGAGTGCGAGAGAGAGAGAGAGAGGTGGAGAGACCACATAGAGAATTAGAACGGTGGCAAAATTCTGTTCACTTACGGTAATTGGAGCTCATCAAACCAATCACTGAACGGCAAAACGTTGAGTGGTTGAAAGTAAGCAATAGAGGCAAACCTCGCACACATGCTGGGATCGACATACCGGCTCATCGGTCTGGTTTGAAACCGCACAACAGAGAGCTGTTGACGGCCCTCTTACAAATACTGCTTCCGGCTGTTTTTTTATGGTAAAAAGCCAAGACTGGGCCAACTGTCCAGCCAGCGGACAGTGAAAAAAGAAGCTGCATGTCGGGAAGACATTAAGCGCTCGGGTCGAGCTGAATCGACACAACCCTCTCTCTTACAGTTGCCTGTCAGAGAGTTTCGGCTGACTAGGGATGGGAGTGGATGCAGTGGCTGATGTGGCGTAAGAGCTCCGTCCTACGCCTCTCAAAAGCTCATCCGCGAATGGTCAGGAACACGTGGTCAGACCAGTTCATGGTAGGTTTTAATATAGTCCTGTTGTACTCTAATACAACGGCGGCGCAGACGTTTCGCAGCGAAAAGACATGACGGGTAGTACTGTGTACAACGCTAGAACAACACTGACAGCTGAACTAAGAAATTTTCTGCTAAATAGTCTGAAACAGATAACGTAATCGATTGCAGACAAACAAATTTATCTACAGCAATCTTCATAAAGGAAAGCATCTATCACAAATACAGTGTGTGAACTATCTCATCAATTGCCAAAACTTGCCAATGATTGAATCAGTAGCAAACCGACATCCACGCATGGATGAAGGCTTTGATCAACTTTATGCGAATTTAAAACTTAAAGGAAATAGTTAACCTTATATTACTTCGTTTAGAAATATTAACTTTTTAAAAAGGACGGCATATTGTGAAAACATGCCAAATTGCTGTATTTGTGTCTGATAAATATAAATAGAATTTTCAGTTGAAATCGGAAACAAACCATTATGTGTATAATAAAAGAACTTTCTTTGCGATAAATTCTCTTATTGGTATTTTTGATATTGGATTACAATTAGTGTCAGATCGTCCTTGAAATGTCTGGGAATACTTAGGTACTTTCAGGTTTTTCAAGCGTCAGTCTATAAATTTAGAATTCCTTCTGTTTTATAGCACAACGCACAAAAACAATGGGTTTTTTACCGTGATATTAAAAAGCATAGAAAATTTCTATGATATCCAGAAACCTCCGATTTCGCCCAAATCCGGCCTGTTTCTCCTGAATGTATACGATTTAACCTGCAGTGTTCTTTAGAAAAAGGCTTTCTGAGCATCAAATACACTCAAAAAATCAAAATAAGAAGACTAAATGTATGCTTAACTAAAGGCTCAACTTTTTATCACACATTGCATGAGTTAGGTAGCTATGAAAACACTGAACAAGGGACAAAGATGTGTCTTAGAAAGAACTCGCGGCCTTGACAAGTACTTCGCAAAGTATTTCGAGGCAATGCATCTGAACAAAGCCTGTATCAGTAAATATCTCAACACATAACACACTGACATGTCACAAGGACAAGTGGATTGAATCGCAAATGATCCCAACGTCCATATGGAATTGGCACAAAACACTGGCCAAGTATCGACTTTTGGATAGGCACCACCAGAATTTAACCAGTTTTGCACCTCCAATATCCGTCTGGTGACGAGGTGGGGAAAATCGGACTGAACATTTGCCGACGAAAAGTTTTACGTCGCCAAAGGATATGGGGAAAGACGTTCGCTCACACAATGGTGCATATAAACAGCGCATGTCAACCACTACGAATGGTGGTAGTGACGGCGGCCTCAGCGATGGGTGACCTGAAAGTGGAATGTTTTGCTCAAGGGCAGGGTTGCAACGTTCAGGCACATAAGCGTGCGGACCTTGAGGGCAAGCACATAAGCGTGAACACACATCCGCCGTGTAACTGCGATGTCAGATAAGCCGAGTTAAGTGACCTAAGATGGAGTTGTCAAGGGAAACTCGTTTTCAGTTGCCGGTTAACTCAGCTGGCCAACGCTCATGTACGGCCAACGCAGTAACGGTATCTGAATCTAAGATTGCTCAGGGCGAACATACGGTTGGTAAACTTGGTTGACTGCGATTCGCGGGTTTTGAAGTTTTAGACGGCCGGGGAACATCAGCGCGTCAAGTAGTTGCTGGAAAAACTTGGGACACTACCCTGCTGCAAATTTTAGACGATCGCTTACGACTTCACATGCCAGGATAGTAATTTTTAAATGACTACTTGATTACGTGGGGTAAGGTGAACGTGGTACGTCATTGGTTGGGATGCTTGAGGCAAGCGTAAGTCCAATTCAAAATGCCTTTTTGGCAAGGTGCACTACTAGGACTGTTGGACATCTCCTAAGATCGCTGACCCCGAATTGACATCGCACCAAAAAGTGACAAGTACAGAGCTAGAGGACAGGAAATGTCATTAGCGCGCGAACAGAGGCGTGCTAGTGAGGTTTGGTCAACCGCTCAGTGACGTCATGCCCGCCAGATCAACAATGCGGTTATGCAGGCTTCCGTGTTGGCGGAAATAATAAGTCACAAGTTGCCTGTCTTCTGGTTCACGTGAGAGAAGAGAGGTCCTGAACTGCCAATTTGCAGAACTATTTAGAAGTATACACAAAACGGAAGATATTCAAACTTCTGACAGGCCCAAACTGGAAGGACTGTGCTCTGAAGACACTGATTACATCGCTTACATGAAGTTGAAAGTAGGTAAACTCAGCACGATGCCACAACGTCTTGAATAGTCCAAGTCACACCCGAGCACGACCAAATATGCAAGCCTTGGGAAGCCGCAGACATGCTGGTTGACTAACATCACGTGCTAGTGCTTTTTAGAGGGCAGGCGGGTGATAATGTATTCCAACACTGCCACCCCACGGCTGTTTAGGGTAATAGAAAAGCGCAGGCGCAAGCTTCACGCCAAATCAAAATCCATATATGAGCCCAAATGAAAGTGTTGGGGCACAGAACCCCCTCATTGTGGAAGCATACCACTGAAGTTAGCACATCACACCAGAAAAACTGGCTCTAGCGAACCAATATAGCCACCCGATTCTGTGAGTGCGCGCAAACGAAGAATGGAAGCTCGAATGACGCACACTTATTTATAGGAGAGAGGGGGAGGGAGAGAGAAAGAGGGGGGGGTGGAGTTGACATGTGCGGGCGGCTGTTTCGGGGAGTCGGTGTGGATACGCTGACAAAATGGAGGATGCGGGTCTTGGGCCGACAGAGCGGGGCGCTCTGGTTTGCGCGCGGTCAACTATGAAGGTGCTGCGATGTGCAGAAACAAGAAGAGGGATAGAACGTCTGCGGGACAAATCATGTACAAAATCAGGTGAGAAGCAGCAGCAGCACAGTTGTGCATTTTTCATTTTCAATGTCCTTTTCTGGGAGGTCAGAGATAGGAGACAGGCAGTGTGTGTGTGAGTGAGAGAGAGAGAGAAAAAAGAGAGAGGAAGAGAGCATCATAATGGAAACGCACTGAACCGGCGAACGAGGGAGCCTTGCGCATCTCCTCCTGGTGATGCTGCCAGAAAACAGTCGGGGCGAGAGTGACAAGGAAGAGAAAGGCAACGACGCCAAAAGATGGTAAGGAGGGAGTAGCGCCTCTTACGAAGACGCTAACAAAAAGATACGGCGTTATATAGGCACTCTGTCGTGACTCTTGCCCCACGAGAGCCAGTCTACGTGGCGAGTATGTGTGCGCGTATTATATGGCGACGGTAGTTGTGGGGTTCGAACAAAACCCAGCAGCAACTGCAGACAATCGTGGGACAGTCGTGGGTGGGAGGGCGAGGACCCAAACAGAGCGACAGTTGTGCCGATTAGAGTGGGTTAACCCGTGCGCAGCATTTTTGACATGAAGAGGGACTCGTGGCAAAGTGCTACAGTAAATCCAATAGCATTTTTTGACTGAACTGGCGTGGGGAAGGACGAGGAAGGAGGGGTGCAAATTAGCGATGGGTGAAAATGAAAAGGTTTAATGCAAGGGAGTGGAAGAAGGGAGGTGTTGTTGACCGTCTAGAAGTTGAGGCGGGGAAGAAGCGCCCAGGCGTTGCGTCGTGGTCAGCGTGGGCCAGATGCCGTGAGATGAGCGTGGCGACGGCGGAACGATGACAGGAATAGGCGAGGAGGCCGAAACTTTACTGCAGCTGGTCAGAACTAACCGCACGAATAGCGCGTGCGGATTACAAGGCTCTGAGGGCACGGCGTAGTAAAGCAGGGGAGCCAAAGGAGGGCTGGAGGGGGGAGCGGGCAAACGACTGTACAGGCGTGCTCCGGCAATCAGTCCACCTGAGTGAGCAAGTCGGGGAGAAGGGTGAACTGTACGTGCGTTTGCTGTGCGGTTTGCAGGCAGAGAAGAACGACGAGATAATTTTTGAAGGTGACAGCAAAGGAAGAAGTAATGGAATAAAAGACTGCTGGCTACACACTGCGCAGACATCTTGGTCGGGCCCCGCACCAACATGGTAAAATTCAGTTTACTTGCCCTTCGGTTTTGTCCCTCGAGGTGGAGCCATCGGTCTACTACCACCCAGAGAGGGTGCATAGGTTTTCTTCTTCTCTGCAGGACGCAAAATCTGAAAGGCAATGAAAATAGAGGTTTGAAGAAGCTGACAGCAGGTCTTAAGTTCTTACAACTCGCGCTTTACCGAAAAATATTGTCGATAGGGCTGGACTAAACTCAAACCAAGTCCACTCCTGAGGAGCGTTAAGCAAGCAAGGCAGGCGCAGCAGGCTGCGCCAACAACTGTGTGTCTGAAGACAAACGCAGTCACAGTAGTTACGAATGGGTGAGTAGGTGATGGTAAGAATGTCTTGTATGACCGCCTTAACAAAACACGGGAAAAGGAACCGCCCAACCCGCTTAAAATAGGTGGCCTTACGGTGAATTTCAAGAAGAGTAAATACAAACGTTTTTTAACGCTAACATAAAACTAAACTGTCACCATAATCTTAGGTCTAACCCAGCCCTAAACCCAAACCCTACAGTCAACACGATAAAGACCTTAACCGCTAGCCTAATCATGACCCTCAGCCCAACTCTGACCTTAATTTCAAACTTAAACCTAACCCTAAACACCACCTCCACCTTAAACATAATTTCCTTTGAATTTAGTGCGAAGCCACACGCATTGTGGGCGGTTTCTATTCCCGTGTCTTGGTACGGCGGCCAGACAAGGCATCCTTACCCAGGTTGACTGTTGCAAGCAAAGAAGCAGGTAGTCTGCCAAACGCACACAACCACACATAGTCTCTCCTCCCCAGCGAACAAGAGGGTATTTTGCTAAACGTACTGAGCGAAGACTTGTCGACGGCGAGGATAACTTGCGAAGATTTCTGTAGCATATCCTTCAGTCCTATGCAGTGTTTTGAAACTTTCCCTTCACGGGCTTGGGTGACCAGAATTTTGGCCCCAGAATGAGTGACTTAGCAGAGCTATCCATTCAGTGTTGAAACAAAGACATAATAGTTTGTCTGGCATATTCGACAATGATGATTTAGTCTTATATTCCTAGCGTTTTCGGTCCGTCTCCTGTATCCTTATGGCGTTTATGGTCGCCTCTTCAGTTCTGGTTTCCGACGTATATGCGTGTCCAGCCAGAATAGTTACGAGGTGTTCTTGAAAGAATTTCAAAGCGTTCTCGTAACATCGTTTCCGCGCACCTTGTTTGCGATCGCCTTTAACGGGTGTCGTATAGTAGTCATTGTGAAGGGCACTTAGCTGACATTCTCAAGACACGGCCGCTTTATGGTAGTTTCATCTGCTTTGACGTTGAAAAATTGGTGAGCACGCGGGTCAAATCCAGGATCCCTTCCTGTCTCGTCACACAAAGAATACTCAAAAAATAGTTAAATAGTCTGTGACGAATATAGGCGTAATGAGCACCCAAGCCTTCTTCATCTTCAGGTTGACGTTGAGGATGCCATAACGGTTTCATACTGAATGCAACTTGGCAAACACACCCAATACACACCCCGGGATAGAATAAAGAGGCTAGCACTGTCCAGAGCAAGTGATACGCCGCAGAATCACATGATTAACGACGAGCGGTACAGGAAAGTAATGTGACGGTGGTGGTGCGGGGTAGGGGTCATAAGACAAAACTGGCCGCTGGTGACTTTGTGAAGCGCACAAACGCTAACGCGCACGCTCATCGCTGCTGCAGTTGTCACCCCTCTCGTCAGCTGCATATATCCTAATGTGTGCTCGTAGGCCTGCAGGCAAGAGCGCACACCACAGACACGACTGCCTAGTGCGGGAGCGCCTTCCCGCCAGCAGACATAGGCAGCACTGCCAGTAATGCTGGTGTTCGCTACAGAGCGCGCCCGCGCACACGACCGCGTAGGCGCACATGCAAGAGCAGCCGGGTTAGGTGTGCAGCAGAATGAGGGCTTAGCGGGGGACAAGACACGATGGCAGCAGCGGCCGTGGGGTCGTCAATCGATGTGGAAGCGCGCGCGCACACAGACACACATACAGCACACACCTAAACAAACACACATATACACGGGCAGCGCAGTCCCGACCGTCCGTCGAACGGGGCAAAGCAATTTTGGCGCGAAGGCGCAACCGGACGACAGAGCCCTAGAGGCGGGGGTGCTGGTGGTGGCACAACACACGCGTACACCGCACAGCAGAAGCCGAAGGGGGCACGCAGACAGAAGCTACTCTTCTGGCGACGAAAACAAGTTAGGTGTCACTTGTGAAGTAAGACTGCATTAAGTGCTGACGAGCCCAGGTGATAGGCCGCTTTAAGGGCACGCCCTCACCTCAGTTAGTGCGGTTAAATAATAGGATTTAGTAACCGTCGCCCTCTGCGGCAAATATAAATCCCAGCAGGCTTGTATGTTTTCCCAGGTCATCTGCTAAGTCCGTAGGCGATGAGTGGGGGGGAGGAGGAGGAGGAGCCGGAGGAGGAAGAAGAGGAGGCGGCGGCGGAGGAGGAGGAGGAGGAGGAAGAGGAGGAGGTGGTGGTGGAGGAGGAGGATAAAGTGGCTGAGAATCAAGAGTATTTAAAGACTGGCCTTATAGCGCAGACAGTGCAGTACACTAAGAGGTTGCTCTGAGGACAAATTTAATAAAACTGTTCCGAAACCGCACCGCTACCTGATGCGTAACAAAGCAGGCTAAAAATGCTACCATTTATTAGCCTAGTTACAGCAATTCGGAGCAAATTTGCTCAAATTAGCAGCTTGAAGGTGTGCATTGTGCGACAAAGAAAAGCACATCGATCTAGACTGTCAGTAGGCTAAAAAGATCGCTATGATACGCATCTGGTAGAACGACGGAATTTATAAATAGAGAAACTGCTAACACAGAGAGCCTATTGGCTCCGACAGAAAGCCACGTTCGCAGGCGTAGCGAGCCAATACCACCACGGAGGGAGGGAGGGGTTGTGTATCGGTTGAAAAAACGCGGGCGAATCACTAATACGTCATAAAAGAGGGAAAGGAAGTAATAAATCGTCCATCGAAAGCAGTGACGGTAACCACTGTCCAGAGAGCGCGGTCGTGACTTGTGCCTCGGTTTGATTATATTGGGAGAGTTTTGCCGCAATGGCTTCTCGCTCTCTCTCTCTCTATCCCCACACACACGATGTTCCAGTGGTAGGCGGAAAGCATGAGAACTAGAGATGGAAGTGCGCAGATTGGCTGAATTACCATCACAAAGGCCACATGTACTGGCTTCTACACGCCAAACTAACAGGACTTCACACTATACGGGCATTTTAATGAAGAGAGTTGGGAAAGTTAAGAGATGCCAGCCTGACCCTCGGTCCTCAGGGCAGAGTTATTCCGTCAGTTAGGGGACATCAAAATGACGACCTCCAGCACGTTGTGATGGTTTGCAACGCGTCCCACAGGCCTTACCCTTTGCACCCGCCCCCAGCACTTGCTCGTGCAAGTACGACTCTAGCAACCGGAGAAGAGATTGGGCACAGTGTGGCTTGCACAGCGTAAGACCTCCAGCTGACGGCCCGACCGTCGCAAACGACATCCACTGCGCGCTCCCCCCCCCCCCCCCCCAGAGAGTGAACGCAGTGAGGCGCGTGATGTGAGGCGTCTACCGCACTCCCTCCTGCCTCACCCACCTTGCTGCAGTGGCATGACAGTGTCATGATGACCTGAGATCTGCGCCGGCGCAGTGACTGGCAAAGCTAAACAGCCCGTCTAAGAGTGCCATCCACGAGTTAGTAGTAACTCCAGGCTGATGCGGATTTCACATTAGTGCAAATTTCATAAAGTCCACAAAACGGAGACAATGCAGACCGACCCTATAAAATACTTACAATGAGGAGTGACTTATCGCCTCAGTTGACAACCTTCCAAGTCACCACCGCCAAGTCCTGAAAGATTCGAGGGCGTCAGATTTATTGCGGTTAGGAATGCGCTTCATGTGTCGTAGGGATGGATTTCTCAGTATCAACCTTACCTACTCTCCCCACGCCAACCAAAGGCAAATAATGAATTGGGGGCAGCGGATGCCAAAGTTACACAGCCCGTTTATGTATGCCACCTACGACCGGGAAGATGGGTTACACATTAGCCTACCTACTGGCTACCGAGCGCGTCCAAAGGTGGCGTGTAGTGGAACCGCCCTCTGTGAGGGTCAGCTGCGAAATAAGCACACTCTTAGGTCTGGCGGGTAAGCAGTCGCGGACCAACAGCGACAGTGCTACCAGGATGCGACGTCAAAAGCCTTATAAAAAACACAAAGCCTGATGACATGGTGACTGTGAACCGCCATTAAATAAGTTCGCTTGCCCCCGTTGCCTTGTGGGTAGGATCTTGAGCCAAAGCGCTAGAGGAGACAACCTCGAACAAACAATCCGAGCAGTTGCTTTGGACCCGCCCATACTCACAATGCCCAAGATACCTCATGAAAATATGTCAGATTACAGTACTGCGATCCATGCTATTGCGTTCGCGGGAATCTGACGCGCTCTGCAACCCTGTTTCAGCAGTGCGGACGAATAGTATGCGAGCTGGACTACTCAATCGGAATCGGACCCTTGGCACTAGATGCTGGAATGTGCGGACGTTCCTAGACCCTGGTACCCAAAGTCTGATGGCGCGCAGGTTTTATCAGTACAACGTAGATATATGTTTCCTGTCAGGAATCCGAATCTCTGGCTCAGGCATTCTGAAAATAAAGAACCCGAGAGTCAACTCACACTTAATTCTGCACCACAGTGCCCCTGGTGACTCCTCTGATAGACATGGTGTGGCGATCGCCCTGTCACAACAAGTGAGCTGTGCACTTCTTGCTTGGTAACCATTCGACGAAAGGATGGCCACTTCACAAACATTTCTATCGTCTCCGTGTACACACCAAACCCCGTTGCCGAACAGCGCGACAAAGAGACGTTTTACTCGCAGCTGCAAGCGTTCGTTGAAAGACTCCCGTGCCGTAATCTGCTGGTTGCTGCTGGGGAATGGAATGGCCGGACTGGATGTGGTGACTTCATAAACGGTCATATTATTGGTCGTTTTGAGCTTTGTTCTAGATGTGAGGGTGGTGAGAGACTGCTGAACTTTGCTGACCAGAACCGACTGTCATGTAAACGTGCAACAAACACCTGCTACCCTAGTATTCAAACGACGGTCATACAGCTAGTCAGATCGACTACATCCTAGTCAATTCACAGTTCCGCAGCTGGGTTCATGATAGCAGATCGATGTGTGGTGGCGAGACTAGTAATGCCTATGGGTAGGAACATGTTCTCGTTCGTACACGCTTGAAGGTGCACCTATCATCCGCATCCAAAATGCCACGTGCTAGACGAGGCCCTGAACAGAGAAATACAGCCCTGTTTTACTACCCGAACAGGCGGAGAAGACAGTAGTGAGGGCTCATCACTGAAATCGTTAGTCTATGCGGCAACTGATAAAATCCTCGGATACACTCAGCGACGCCACCGTGAATGGATCAGCAGAAGAACCCTGCAGTTGTCTGCTCAGGCGGCTAGAGCTAGGTCCCACAACGATGCTTCCTTCCGCCAACTCCGAAAAGTTGAAGGCAAAATCGGCTAGGGAATGCCGGACGAAATATTGGGCTGAAATAGCGTCGGTGACAGTTGAAAACTATCGAATCATCCGCCAAGTTAGTGGTAAGCCCTCTACACTGAGCGCCTCTGTTCGTGACATTAATGGCGGCTTTATTGTTGACAACTCGGCCAAATTCAAAAGCTGGCGTGAGCATTTCTAGCGCATTCTCAACTTCGATACCGAAGCCAGCACCTCCTCCCCATCTGCAACGGAGCCTCCACCCTCTCCTGCTTATGCAGTGTCATGCGAACCCCCTTCTGAAGGAGAAGTCACTGATGTCAAGGTTGCCCAACAACAAGGCACCTGGAGAGGACGGTATACCCGCTGAAATCTGCAAGTCTTGTTTCGACCCACTGGCGCCCTGGCTCCATGAAGTGATTGCACAAGCGCGGAGACGAGGTTTTTTCTGTTGACTGGGGCTCAGGCATCCTTGTGACTGTCCACAAGAAGGGAGATATGACGAGATGCGAGAACTACCGTGGCATAAGTCTTATCGACGTTGCTGTTAAGATCTTCGCTATTGTCCTTCTCAGGCGATTCCAGGCTGTGTGCGACTCCAGGACGAGGCCCAACCAAGCCGTATTCGGTGCTGGGGGTGGAGGTTCGGACCAAATATTCACACTAAGGAGTATCCTTCAATTCCGCCATAGTTACCAGCAACTGGCGGCCATCTGCTTTTTCGAATTCGCCACCACGTTCGATTCCGTCCATTGTGAATTCTTGTGGCGGATAATGGCACTAGATGGCCTACCACCGAAAATCATCACCATGATCAAGGCCTATTACAGCTCAACCATTGCGCGAGTTTTGGTGCAGTACAATCTTTCACAACCATTCAGTATTCGGTCTGACGTTCGACAGTGTTGTATCCTGTCGCCCATTCTGTTCAAATACGCTATCGACTGGATTCTTGGGAAGACCCTGCATGAAGAGGACGGTGTTGAGCTTGCACCCGGACGCTGGCTGACTGAGCTCGACTACGCAGATGACATCACCTTGCTAGCTTCAAGTTTTGGTGGTCTGCAGTCAATGCTTTCGTGGGTGAATGGGGACGTTAAATCCGTTGGCTTGTTCATAAACGCGGGGAAGGTCAATTTTTTTCGAGCTGCATCCCTCCCCAGGAGAAGGCACCTCTCGATATTGATGGCTGTCAACTTGAAGAGGTAGACAGTTTCAAATACCTTAGGGCGAGGTTCTTGTCGAATAGACAGAGTAAGGATGACCCTGTATCCCGAATCGATGCCGCTCGTCAGGTTTTCTCAAGCCTAAGGGCATGTAGACACAACGCGACGTTTCTGTAGCCACAAAGATTCGGGTGTACCATACGTCTGTCCGGTCTGTCCTTCTCTATGGCTGTGAATGCTGGGCTATATGCGTGGAAGATGAGCGAAAAATTGAGGCATTTGACCGCTACTGCTTGGGGACCATCCTCCGAGTGAAGAACACTGACTTCGTCTCAAATAAGACAGTTCGCACTCGCTGCGAAAATATCGCAGGGATATCCCAAGCCATCCAAGAACGACGACTGAGGTATTTTTGGCACATCCTTCGTAGCCCACCTCACGAGCCCAGTGTTGCTGCCCTTGATCCGGCCCCACTACCCAATTGGAGGTGTCGAAGAGGGAGTCAGCTCAAAACCTGGCTCGACACAGTTCGTCAAGACAATAAAGTTGTTGTTGGACCTTCGGTATTCGGTGTCCGTCGTTGGCGAAGAGAATGGATTGAGCTGGCCAGGTCTGCCACCGCGGATCGCCACGCGTGGAGAGGCCAAATCCGTGACATCATCGGGGCCGGCTAGATCTGGCATAATCACAGTTGTAACAAGTAAAAGTACCCACGACCTGATCCTCACGTCGTGCATAAAGGTTCTGTCGAAAAAAGCATGTTTCCCCGTTAAATAAGATGTACATACGCTGGCATGCGACGTCTTGTCTGCTATATCGGTGATGGCCAAACGGATCACATATTTGCTGCAGGACAGAAGTATGGTGCTGCGGGAGTAGGATAATATGTAGCCTAAAGATGTGTGTGGGCAGGTAGAGCCAATTTTTGGTGATGAAATCGGGACTACGCTTTACCTAAGATCTTGATGTCGACGCATATGGCTGAATAGATCCATGCGATGACCGAATATCCTGGAGCCGTACGAGCAGGCGAGACTTGAGTAACGAGTGTATGTCAGGGCTCCTGATCCCGGTTCCCGGTGGGATGGATTCGCAAGTGACCGATCACGCCTCTGAATGACACCTGTTGCAGGAACGAGTGGTCCCTGTTTTGGCACAACGGAAAAATGCAGCCCGGTTTGAGGGGAGGGAAAAGAAATATACTCCGGGTCTCACAAGTTTGTTACGAAACTGAGCAAGAAGAGCTCTCGCACACTTTGACGGGCGCATATAGGCCTTGGTGACAATGAGCACGACTTCCACGACTGTAGATTTTACGTGAACGTGTAAATTTCGAGGAAAATACCAGTTCGCCACACGAAGTCCCCCAAAACTACCAGCCATTTCTTGCGAAGGATAACAATCCAAGTGAAGCATCGAACCGCTCTGCAGTTGCTTAGACACAATAAAACCCAAAGGCCGCAGGAAAATACATCCTACAAAAAACGACTGCATGGGAAAGCGCGCGCTGTCCGACTCTCGGGTTGTTCAGCAGGAGTTAGAAGAGTGAGAGAAAAAATCCAGTGTCGTTATTCCCACCATGACAGTGTTTTATTACTAATAATCAAAGAGGACCACTGCCGCCTGCGCGAGGGAAGCCAACAGTAACTTATGCATTATTTGGTTTATGGTAATGCGACACGTGATACATTGGCCCAATGCACGTCCCACATTTTTTGTGTTCCATCGGCAAGGTTAAATCAAAATTACTGGAAGCGAGCGCAGACGGGCGCATTCACCGTCCTCTCCCACGAAGTCCACACCTATTGATAATGCAAGCAACAATGTAAGCAAACGGATATCCTACCCGTGTGAGAGTTTCCATAAGGCCGCACTTGATAGAACAAACAGTTAGCAGTTCTGTGATACCCCCTCTCCCCCCGCCATTGACACTTAGGTAGGTAACCTTCCGAGTCAGGACTATTATGTCGTGGTTATGCAAATTCGCTGGTTGGATCATGATGGTTTGCTCTTCACTTCTACCGTGTACAGGTGCAAAGTACAGTAACCGCATGCGCTAAGGGTATTTTAATCCATCTCGGCAGTACCAACATACGTACTACTATTGTGTCACAAGCCGAACAAAGCCCAGCCCTTCTCAGTCGTCATCTAGCGCAGACGGGTGGTAACCCTCTTGATAATTACCCCGCAGGGCGTGACCGATAACCACACGCCTATCTCCCCTTACCCGTCTTCCCGAGTCCAGTTCCCATGCGTACATGCCTAAATAATACAAAGTCACCCCTCACCCTTACGCTAAATTACACGCGAGCTTGCGTCCTTCTTTCAATGTTACCTTTTAAAAGAGCCCTGAGCCAATGGACTCAAGGTAGTTATTACGCAACTCTTAGTCTCCAACTTTCCAAATTTCATTAACCGGCAACATGACGAATAAAACCTTGCGTTACATAACAATAGCCAGGAAAAAAGGAGGGACTAAACGCAGTCGGAGGAAAATAGGGTTATTTTCTTTCTGACTTTTCCCCAGTCTGGCATGTGCACAGCAGAGTAGTTAGATCGTAAGGAGGGGTATGCCCCATCAATGTGGGTTATGTTTGACTGATGGCTGTTGAACAAACAAAGGCGTGAGCGCACAGCCAGTCGTGCAAATAAGGTAGACAATGTTGTCAATACAGCTGTGTACATGTGCTCGCGTATGTGTACGTCACGATTGACTCGGTAAGGAGTTCAAGCTGACGATTGCTGACTTTGAACCATGATGTTACTGGCTAACTGTCTGTACCTCTAAAGTAACCTAGCTCATTGCGATGTCTGTTTTAGAAGACGCAGCCTTGTTTGCTCCAATGTATTCTATTGTGGCAGTAGGAATCTTGTCCTCATGAGAGTTTTCGATTAAGACTTTATGGGTTCAACCGAAAACTACAGATATGTATTAGTGTGGAGAAACTGGATCCCGATTACGGGGGTTTCCATCAAGTGTGAAATCCTATTTTCTTTCGTCCTTAGCTGTCTCGCTATAAACAATCTAGAAATTCCGTGAAGCATATATAAAAACTCAAGGGGAAGAATAAACGCTTACCTATGAGACATATCCTGTACCCAACCTGACCAACCACTTGAACTTTTATTTTATTCCACTATGTGCGCGTCTTCAGAAGGTTTGTCTACTGCTACCTATGCCTTCCTCTTTCGGCTTGTTTCGACCTTCCCTTCAACCCAAAATGGTTGGCATTCACCAGCTCCTGTGTGTCCGAATGCTGTGTACGTGCACTTTTGATTTCGCCCATTTTTAGGCTACTGATTGCGTCACCGTTCCAACGGTTAATGCGCTGTTGCTAGACAACACTTGAACGCGTACGTAATGCCTACAAAGCATAGACAGTACTTGTCGATGTACCATGGTAGTGTCCCTTTCCACCCCCCACTCTGCTCTGCTTTATCGTCTTCCACCCAACGATCCTTGTGTCAGGGTGGGGCTATGTTGCACTTGCCTCAGTGAGTGAACTGTCTCTAAGTGCCCCCAAAACGGGCCACGTGGTAGATGCGTTGGACCAACACGGGGGCCACATCAGGGCACGGCATGCGTTATTCGGGTTGCGCTCCGCTAACAAATGCCGAACATAGGAGGTGTGGTGGCACGCCTAGGGGCGGCTCGGACTAAGGGGACCCAGCCGCGCCAGCCACCTGCGTCCTCTCCCGCTTCCGGTCTTCTTGACTCTGTCTTGACACCGGGCTCAGGTGGGGGAGGAGGAGAGAGTGCGGTAGCTGCAGCGCAAGGCTACTATCACTTAAAACTAATTCACGCGCAAGTCATCGTCCCTGCTCCACTTTCACATGAAGCATACGGTGGACATCGTCGGACTACGACGGTCGAACTGTCGAGTGAACTGTCAGGATGCAGAAGACAAAAACCTGCAGTGCAGACGCCGTATCAACATGTCCAACTGTAAACGTACATTCGGATCGCGCGTCGGTCCAATTGGACACCTACAAAACCGTCGCCCCTAGACGTGCCACCACACCCACCCATGTTCGGCATTTGTTATGGGAGCGCAACCCGAATAACGCCTGCCGTGCCCTGACGTGGCCCCCGCGTTGGTCCATCGCATCTACCAAGTGGCTCGTTTAGGGGGGCACACACATACCGGCAGTGCCAACGTCGTAGTACAAAGATGTCCACCGTATGCTTCACAGAATGGTGGTGCAGGGACGGTGACTTGCGCGCGGATTATTTTAAGTGATACTAGCCTTGCGCTGCAGGTACCGCACTCTCTCCTCCTCTCCCATCTGGCCCGGTGTCATGACAGAGTCAAGAAGACCGGAGGCGAGAGAAGGCGCAGGTGGCTGGCGCAGCCGGAGCTGCCCTTGGGCGTTCCACCACACCTGGCTCAAACCCCACGGAGTGGGAGTGCCATAAAGGCCACATTAAGAAGGAGCCATTTCAGCCTGACTCTCAGTTCGCCAGTCAGTCGCCACTCCACACAAAACACACATTGGGCTGACCACGCGGTCCGAGTTATCCCGTCAGTTGGCAACCTTTCAAGCCACGACTTTTAGCGCACCGTGATAGATTCAAGCGCGTCAAATTGTTTATAGTGAGGAAAATGCGCTGAGCTATCGATCTCACTTTCTACCCCACCACCACAATCAGACCACCGTCCGTGCTGGTCAGTGGTCTGATGCGGAAGTGGGTGCAGCTGCTGGTGACCTCGTCTACGCGAACTAGGTACACGACCTGGCCCCCAAAACACAAGTACCAGGATTTCACACAACAGGGGGTTGAAAGGCTCACATCTCACCTGTGTGAGAGTCACGCAAAGAAGGAGCCATCACAGCCTGATCCCTCAGACCACTAGTCAGCCACTCCACATAACACACATTTGACTGACTGCGAGGTCGGGGTACAATTTTCAGTTGGCAACCTTCTAACGCACGGCATCGATCGCCCCGTGATATTCTTAAGCCCAGATCACACATGCAACAGAGGAGCCACAATGAGAAGGAGCCGATGATCATACCTACCTCTTAATCAGCTATGCAGACTGAGAGCATGTTTTTTTGGTGTTGCATGTGATCATATGAGGTGCAAAGGCTGATGAGGAGAGCTGTATTGTTGTGGTATAGTCGGCAGTGTTCTACCGTAGGTTTTTATAGAGACGCATGCGACCTTATAGGCCCTGCCGTGTGTGAATGTGCGTGGGCAGTGCGGACAGTTGAGGCGGGTGCGATGGGTGTATGCTGGTGCTCCTGGCACTGGTTCGCCGGTCTCTGTGCGATGGATTCGCAAGTGACCAACCAGGCCGATGCGTGATGTGCATGTGCGATCGCAATGAGGACAGATAAGTACCGAGTCCCCATCGCTGCTAGTGGGAGCGGTGGTGTTGGAGGTAGCAGGTGGCAGGTAGTCAGATGTGGCTACTTAGGTGGTGGGAGTGGGGCAAGTGGTGTTCGTCGCCGTGATCAGCGCAGGGAGTGGAGGAGGGAGGATGGTGCCGGTGATCGTGGGCTGCGGGGCATCGATGAAGTTGTTATCAGCGGTTGGGGTGGTCATCGTTGTGGGGTCTGAGGTTGATGTTATGCGATTGTTGTTGCTTTGAGTTCGAAGATGTCCGACCAGGCCGATTCGCGCGCGGAATGTGCGTTGACAGCGTGGGCACGTTGGCAGGGTTGTTGATCCGCGGTGCTTGTGACTTGCGAGCCGTCCTTTTGGCCTTAGCAGCAGCGATCCCGTCGGTTTCATAGATTGCTGCACCAGTCTTCACGGATCTTCTCCATGCTGGTCTATTCTGGGTGGGGTCCTCCCAGGTCACCGGGTTGATTTGCAGTTGCTTCAGAGATTTCTTCAAAGTGTCCTTGTAGCGTCGTTTTTGACCTCCCTGTCAGCGAGCACACGTAGCGACATCTCCATAGAAAAGTCCTTTGGGCAGTCGCTCGTCATCCATTCTCACCAGGTGGCCGCTCCATCACAGTTGCACTTGCCTCAGCATGGCGTGGATGCTGAGGATTCCGGTCAGCGCCAGGACTTTCGTGTCCGGGAACACACACATATTAGAACCACTGATTGTTCACAGAGACTTCACAATAAGGCCTGCCAACAGCAGCGATGAAGGACGCGTCAAGCCATATATGGGGACTCTAAGTCGCACATGAGCCTAATCTGATGTCTTCGGCCGATAGGCTTGGACAGGTCGCTGGTGTATGAGGGGAGGGAAATGAGGTACGTCCTGAGATACTCGTACACGAGGCAAGTCAGTGTATGCCTCACTATGATCAATTGTACGGGTTTTCACGAGCCCAAATTTGTGGCCTGGAAGGTTGCCAGCTGGCTAAATAAGCCGATCCAACTCTAGACTAAAGGTCAAATTATGATGACACCTTTTCATGTTTACTTCATGCATTATGGTTTTGTGTGTGTGTGTGTGTTTGGGACTCCCCAGGTGTGGTGGTACGCCCAGGGGCGGTTCCGGTCGCGCCAGCCACCTGCGTTCTCTCCCATCTCCAGTCTTCTTGACTCTGTCATGACACCGGGCTCAGGTGGGAGACGAGAGTGCGGCAGCTGCAGCACAAGGCTACTATCATTTAAAAATAATCCACGCGCAAGTCACCGTCTCTGCACCACCCTTCTGTGGGGCATACGGTGACATCGTCGGACTACGACGGTCGAACTGTCGTGGGACTCCCCCTAAACGGGCCGCGTGGTAGATGTGCTGGATCAACACGGGGGCCAAATCAGGGTGCGGCAGGCGTTATTAGTCTCGGATGCAGTTCCATAACAAATTCCGAACACGAGGGGCGCGCGTGCCCAATTTGGGCATGCGCAGGTGCAGGCTCATGCCGCACCACCCAATGTTACCATTTATGGCTATGGTAGGATATGATTCACCTACGGCCGACCACGCCTCCGGTCTTCTTTACTATGTCTTGACATCGAGCACAGGGCACACCAGGGGAGAAAGAGTGCGGTGCAAGTCTACTATCGCTTAAAACTTATTTGCGCACAAGTCAGCGTCCTGCACCACCCTTCCGTGGAGAATACGGTGGACATCGTCGGATTACAACAGTCAAATTGACGTGTGTGGGACCCCGGACCCTCTCAATTTGGCCTGGTACGTGTGCAGTTAGGCATCAGGTCGTGTATACCACGCGCAGACGAGCTACGTAGCTTTGTTAATCAGTGAGCCCACGATCTCCGTTTTTTTTGACTTCAACTCCGAACGCGGTAATTGTGGAAAGAAAGTGAGATAGATATTCGGCGAAAGTCCGTTTTATTACACAGAAATTTACGCGCAGGACATGGCTGGGTACACTTTTTGGGGTTGATTTGGACCCTGGCACTTGTGACGGTCGAATTACCGTGTGTGCACTCGCGAGCGCAACAGCGATGGAAGTCAGGATGGGACTAGTATTGGTCGTGTGATCAGACGATTTGAACAGTACCAACAGCAGCAACTGTGCCCTCAAAAAGACTGAAACGTGATGGAGCGAGAAACTGTCTTAACTAAACATCGATAAATAGAGACAGCGCGAGCGTGTGCATGTGGGCGCATATGCGCACGTACAGATTCTGCTCCAAATTCAGGGGATGGGGGAGGGGTGGAATGTGGGTAAACAATGCCAGCGACGTTAAGTGTAAATGTAAATTCTTAAGCCATCGTCAAGAGCTACAGAGTGGGGGTGGCAACAATACACAGTCTTGTGGCACAATTTGGCTATTCCACAAGGTTGTCGAGCCCGAGGGCCTACCACGCAGTCAGTAAGTGATAAGGACACACGCAGAGGCAGGGCGAGGTTCTGATATAAACTAAGCGTGTACGCGTTTTGGGTCGCTAGCAGAATCATATCTCGATATGATCTGCCAAAAAGGAGGGCGATCATTCTTCCTAAGACTGAGGAATGACAATATTGACCAATGATCGCGAAAAATGGGAAGGATTAGATACATAGGAATAATAAGAAACGAAAAAACACTTGTGCTTGGAACAGACCAAGGAAGGCAGTGAGACAATTTGGGAAAAATTAACTTAGGGAAGGAAGGTTTTTTGCAATGACGCCAGTCCTGAAGTTGACTGTAAACCGGAAAATCGTCCCAATGACATCCAGCCCATAGAAACGGTTAAGAAAAGAGATAAAACCCATTCTACCGGACCTTGACAGATAACCGACAGGGCAACTTGTGTCTGCGCCCAAGTTCTGGTAGAGCTTATGGCTCTAGTTAATCAGCCACGTTTTCACGTTTTACTGGGTGCGATCGGAAAAAGCAAATCACGCGACGGTGGGATTCGTCGGTACAACCCGAGTGCACCTCGGAGTACGGCGTTCCATGGAGTAGTCCTGACGGCAGATCGCAACACAGCGGTGAGCAGGTAGCAATCGAGAACAAAGGAGACGTGGCTCAATGAGCAACTGTAGCCCGAATCAAATTTGAGGTTTCTCAAGCCCGAAGTTGGATTACGGATGGCTCACTGGCTGACGACGGTAAATGGGTCAGAAATGGCCATCCCAGTCTGCCTTATCTCCGAGGGCTCGTCGATACGGGACTGCCTGCTAAGGCAATAGACTGCAATTCTCAAACAAAAAGGGAAGTTTGTAGTTCGTGCAGAAAGCAGGCAACACCGACTAACGTAAAAGCCCACATGGCCTAGAATAATAGTCGAACTCGTTGTCAACCAGGTTGATTCGAGCAAAAAATAGGCGATTCTAGCATGCGCTAACCGCAACGTGACTCATTTTTCGGTATTCCATGCAAATTTAGAGTTTGGTAAGTGTGGGTTACTAAGACAAGCTCTTCTAGGCATGTTCGCGTAAATGCGATTAGACGGAATCCTCCTCACTCTTAGGCCAGTTTGAGCATTCGCTACTGATAGAAGGTGGCGAAATGTTCGTACAAAGGAGCTGTGAGCGAGAGTCGAGACTAACGCGCTGCCGAGTCAGTTAATTTCGCCAGTGACGAAACAAAATGAATAGGCAGCAGATTTTGGCAGTCGACTAGAAGGGAAGTAGTATAATGTAGCCAATGCAGGAAATAAACAGAATACCTGGGTGGGCAAAAATACTGATTTTGAAAATACTCACCTGAAAAGAACAAAGGAGGGTCTCATCAACGGACATCATTGCTCCAGCGTTGTCGAATTCACCGCAGTAATTTGGAGCTGAGAAGAGTGTTACCAACTGTCGTTTCGCGAAAAATTCGTAGCCATCCTCTACCACCTGATGGATGAGAAATGGAATTAGAGGGGAAAAAGGAGTGTGACGTTACCTGGTGAGCTCGACAAATAAGATCCAGGTCATGCTTGTGTAAGAACTTGGACACAATCTCAGGACCGAACGTGAAGCTGACGCCTCTGTCGTTTTCGCCCCATCCGGCGACATCCTTGTCCGGGTCTGACCACAGTAGGTCACACAGAAGACCCTGTTCAGGGACATCGGTGGGGCGCATGATTCGACGGATCTGTTCCATGTTTTGAAGATCGGGTGATAGACCTAAACATTATAAGTGAGGATAAGGAACAAGTGGGGGGGGGCTAACCTCCGTGGCAGCAGAAGATCTTCTCATCGATGATGGCAACAATAGGCAAGCAGTTGAAGCAGTCCGTAAATGTCTTCCACAACTTAATGTTGTACCGTCGTTTGCCTGGAATTAAAATAAAAATTCATAGTGACTGCTGAAATCAGGATAAACGTAGGAACCACATAAATGCAAAGCGTAGCTTTAAAAATGTAAGCAAACGGAACTTGTAATGCCATTGACTAATGAGCCTAGGTGGGTAACTCTACAAATTATCATCGAGTTGTTCATAAATGAATAGCAGAGCCTGGTTCCCCTCCAAATTGGTAGACTCTGTCACCCTTCATTAATTTGCAGCTAAATTTGTCGGTCTTAATTAAGATTGCACACCTCCTGTAGTTAGAGTACTTTGTGTAAAACTAGCGAACAGAGGTATTAAGTGTCACATTGAAGTTGTGGGCGTAGTGCGTGATCAAGGCTAAGGAGGGTGTGGTTAAGTGTTATCAATATACCTGTCCAGTAAAAAAATCGCATTTTGGTGAGGAATTATGCAGCTGCATGCTAAGTCATAAACAAAATTTGAGCATCGCGATCTGACTATCCGAAGTAAGGTAAGACCGAACCGCCACTTCCAATCTGGACTCCATAGAGCCACGTTAATAGAGAACCACTATAGTCAAGGTGTGTCGTTTACGTCATAGGGATTACACCCTTAGGAATTTGCGTATAACCTAGGGTCTCGAGATCGACCTACAGTGGGTAGCATGGTCCCTGTGCCGAAAACGTCTGTAGCAATCGTAAACGTAGGCGGGTATATTTTATCTCTGGTTTCCATCGGTAAGTTACGTGGCTGGTCCTGGCTGGTCCAACGTCTGTAGCAATCGTAAACGTAGGCGGGTATATTTTATCTCTGGTTTCCATCGGTAAGTAACGTGGCTGGTCCTGGCTTAAGTAACTAAATTTCTAATGTAAACAGTGGATGCTGAATTCCTGAAAATGAATGTTTCAAGAAATAGGAATTATTTGGTCTGGTAGGGTCAGCGGACTTTGAAGACAGCGACGGGCGAATAACAACAGACGACTTGTGAGAAAACTACAGTCAAAAATATGAGAGGTAAGCAGATAAAAACAGTTTTTGGAATTAAGAGGTTATATTTATTGCCAGGATAGCATTCCCAACAAAGACAAGAGAAACTGAAATGGTCATTTATTGTCAGGCAGTAGCTTATGTAATCGGAAATGACTTGAATTTTGATCTCACAACGATGTCCATTGACATTTAAAATATTCCAAATCTGAGTATAAGTTCACCCCCTTTGAGTAATTGCCGTGTCCAACTTAAATATGGCAAGATAACCTCGATCACTATCTACCACAATGAAATATACTGGGTTAATTATAGCCGAACAGGCTGAAAATTGTGAGGCATGCTAACCTAGAGCAAAGCATGATGGTAGGTATATACATTTTGACTGGCAGAGTCTAATATATTACTATAATAAAATGACAACAGTGGGTTATAGGCGGATCAAAGGCCAAGACGTTATCGGGAACGTATTTAACGTCTAAGACCACATCAAGGTCAGAAGAAGTATATGATTTCTATGGTTCTTTTGCAAAACACGCCAAAGCAAACATGCCCACTGTTTCATAAATTTTCCTACGGGAAAGAAGAGTGTAACACCGACCTCCCTCACCCCTCAGACTCATGGCGATCCAATGAGTAAGTTAGGTCGAGACTATTGAAACATGAATAAGGGAGCAGTGCCCGGCGTCAGGACAGAGCCATCTCCTCTTCCCCAACCGAACCAGACAGATCGATCATCCAGATCTAACTAGCTGGTAAAGTTAAATAAGCCAGGATTTATGGTTCCAGTCTCCCTTATCTTTATCGGTATTCCCATTCACATTGACCGTGATGATGTCCTCGTGACCAATGAGCAAGTAACGAAAGATTAATCGAAACCAGTTTAGGAAATGCAAAGCAGAGCGGAATAAAAACCAAAATGCACCGAGTACACAACATCGGTCCAGAGTTTTGGTCTTGGAAAAGCAGCCGGCAAACATGTTTTCAGTAGCAGGTATAAGGTCACTACAAGCAATCAACCAGCCGGATACTTGCATGCAATTTGTGGTAAACCTATTGATAGAAGTGATCTTGCAGTCCATTGCCTCAACGCCCCGTATTTTGTTCTACATCCCGCACAAGAGCTCGGCTATCTCTGTCCTAATTATTAACCCCATTATTAACTGCCAACTGGTTCATTTGTTTGAGTAGTTAATTGAAAACGTAATTTTATAACCCATTTGATTATGCTGATTAGTCATTGGAAAGTTAGACATAAAAGTTCTCCCTTTTAGTCCTTAATCTAATAACTATGCAGTGGGAAAATAAAATCTAAATAACTAGTGTTCTAATTTTACTATCAAAGTGCGGTAGTGAATGCTTTGGGACGCCGGTTGACAGTATGGTCTACAACCGAAGTAAAACTCAAAGACCAAGAGCTGATAAATGGCCTCATTTCTCTATTATTTACCGGCCTGTGCAATTAGAAATGTGTTTAAGAGAGGGACCTAATGTGGTGTTGTCGGTCCAATTTCTGCTTGCAGAAGTTTACTGTATCAGAATATAAGGGAATGTGGGCAAACGAATTCACCACAACCTTTTACTCACAGAGGCTATATTCTACTACCGAGGTTTACGGGGAGTATTATGGTTAGCATCACGGGTAGAATGAGGGTTATGCCGAATCTGGAAACTTAAAATGTATTTCTGACTGCTACTACACGACTGACTCTAACTACACTAAAGATAGGCCAGAAATGAAGGAAGAGGGTAATTTTTGAAGTATTCATTTAATGGTTGAAATGGGCCTATTGCACACCCACCTTGTATTTTAACCATCGGACAAAACCAAATCATAAATAGATGGTGGTTTTGTTTCAGGTCAGTCAGAGTCAGTATACAAAAAAATCAACAGCTGACCGCAACTACACTAATCCAGTCTTAACAAAATCGTGGCATGCTCAAAACTGTAAATATATTTTAAACCAACATCAGAGGAGATCGACTGATGTATGCGCTGACTCCCAACTTCACCCACTTGTATTAGAACAGATGGGGTGTTGGCATACCTTATAACATTCTTGGGGTCTAGTTCTGGTAGTTGGTCTAGTTGTGCGTTGTCTCGACGACTCCAGAGTAAAGTTTAGGGTAGGACGAGAAGTTGAGTAAAAGCTAAAGGCAAAGCCTTCAGAGTTTCAGTGGACAGAGACTAGTTCGGATATATTGCGGCTAAGGTAGCAGATACCACCGATCGAGTGGCGGACCATGTCTCAAACATCAGGCTCCATAGTCGCTTGCTAGTAGGTAGTCACTACCTCAGGTCAAACACCCCATCGCGCGGAGTGGGAGCTTGTTCATGCTGTCAGCCTTCTAAATTTTCTGTTCAACACATCACTGAGTGACGGTGATAATCTTAATGGTAGGGGTCAGTAGAACAAGCTCGAAAAAAAAACTACAGTTGTCAATATCACACTGCTAGTCGTACAAGCAGTCCTAGTGCCAGCCAAAACAAGTAAGTGTTTCCAGCAAGGATAATGTTCAAATAAAAGGTGACCAATGAAAAATTGAGTCGTCTCGACAAGAATGGTCCCTTAAGTTCAGGTTTGGTAGAAGGTTAATTCGGCCTCAAAACAGAGAAGCAGGATCAATAAGAAACAGGGGCCGGTTTTCATGACAAGGTCAAAGGATTATGACATCGTAACAAACACTAGATGAAGATCAAACTTCAAGTATCGATTAAAAATCGAGGCAAGCATAGATTTTATCCACAATTTCGGCAGCCAGTCAGCGTTCTGGCCAGAAAAGCATGAATCTCACATAGAGTGGGAGTAACATAGAGGCCATATTAAGGAGCCAGGGCAGCCAGTTGGCAAACTTCCAACCCACGACTTTCAGCGCGTCAATGTGTATAGTGCTCTACCTACCTGACACGGCATGATAGTTCGCCAGTCGATTCCGACAAATTCCACCGTGTGTTCCACATGACGGTGGTGTGGAGACGTTGAATTATGCGTGGATTAGTTTTGAGTAATAGTACCTGCCTACCTACACACACACCCCTAAGATACACACGAACCGTCTCAACAACAAGTGGGCACGGGACGCCTTTCCGATACTTATCGGAAATCCCCCGTGCTCTGTGCATGTAATTCAGTTTACTAGCGTCAATATGGTGTGCGAGAAGTCGCAGGTAAGAATTCGCGCATTTCACTTGCGTGATAAGCATGTCATCTAGTGGGGCGCGCTATGTTAAGTTAAGAACGGGTTGTGCGTGGTACATGTAGAAAGCGGGTTTTGATTTTTTGACAATTAGGCTTCCATCCACCTCAGATCGGCCTTTATTTATCTCGTGATTGGTTTAAAATGGACAATGAGAAGAGTGTTGTAGAGGTAGCGCAAGTTTGCCTCACTACAAGTCACCGTTGCTTTCCTCACCTCGTGGGACAGCGGCAGAGGCCGTTGGTTACGACGTACTGTCAGTTAGAGGGAAGTGGTTGATGTTATCCCCATGGGACCTAGCATTCAGTTTACATTTTGCTTAGAACCGACCTCATTTCACTATCATGTGCACTCGCGTTGGCCGGCTCCAGAATGATGGGCATCATAAACAAGTTCAGTCCATGCAAAGTATAAATGGCTGGGGCCTTAGCAACCATTAATAAGCTGGCATTCAGTTACCGAGCGTCGAAAACCATCGAAATGACATCTTCGACAGGCTTAGTGTTGTTAAATCGGCCAACCACGGTGGCGACGCCAACTATGACAGTCGCGGATGAGCACCCATTGCGATGTCGGAGTGAGCGACCAGTCGAGATGGTGACCCATTGCAAAACCAGTATGGCCCCCAACGACCGGTGGAGTTCTAGGTTCGCCCCCTGATTCATCGACGGAAGTCATTGTGATTTCCATGGGAAATAGTTGTCGACCTCTTTCAGGTCAGACACATCCGGCCTTAACCGTAACCTCAAATATGTGAATTTTAAGTATCCCAGTAAACACGCGACTTGATCATTAGTGCCCTCACTAGAACGGCAATCACTTAGATCTTTACGAGATAGGGAGGAAAGGCTTCCTCTTGATTGTCTGACGGACCGTCAAATTGTCCTACAAAGATAACTTGAGAGACAGATGAAGTTTTTTGTCTCCAACGGTAGATGTTCGTTCTAATTCCGTGATCAGGTGCTGTCATTATGAGTTTTGTTTTGACTTTGTCGACTGTGCTGACTGACGATGTACTGGTGTGCAGTTTAACATGCACTTTTACTTGATTTGACATTCGGTAGTTGGCAGTCGTTAAACGTTCCACGGCTATAAAGACTTTTGTACTCTACAACAAGTAGCCTTCGAATCACCTATCCAGAATGGATTAGTTGTATCCTTCGTGTTTTCCTCCGTCCAACTGTCAGCCGATAATCCATTGGCACTAAGGAAACTGGAAGAACACTCCTAATATTGCCGTTTTCCTCTACGTTCGAACATTAGTCACTGGCTAGTGCGATAAAGATATTGTACACCGACTTTTCAAAAAAGGTTGATGCTCAATGACCGACTAATTTCGATTCAAACCTCTGGTGTGAAACCCGGAACTGAGAAATACCCGGCTGGTGGTGGTAGATAAGCCAGAATTTACCACTCCAGGGTCTTCTTAGTCGATAAAACTTCTCAGCACTCTAATATTCTGCCCAGACAGCTTAAGCAAAACAACATTGCTTACAGCTTGGTCAGGGCGAGTGCCGGTGTGAGCAACTCGATTACTATATCTACCTTGATGGCCAACCAACCGCTGCCTTTTCTCAAGAGCGGAGATTCGTTTTCCTTAATCATGTGCAGTTTCACTTGGTTCTTTTTCCAGAGGAAAGTCACGGACACAATAAATAGGCTGTGCGAGAATATGATGCCCTAGAAGCATGTAACTCCTGGTATGCAGTTCTTGTATTGATACTGGCACACCCTATCCAAAGGTGGGGAGGTGATATAGTACCCGACCAGTGGGGTACGGTCCTTCTAGTCTGTTTTTAAGGTAAATGAAAGGTGCAGCAGACTTTCGCCGTCATATTTCTCTGGTGATTTAATGTGTGTGATTTAGCGGTGAGACTGAACCAATTAGAGTTCCGAGTAGGATAGTGATTCGTCGGTGGCATATTCGCTACAAAGCGGGCTAGGTCGGCATTGTTACCAGCAGCCGGTAGCTTTCTCCTTCCTTAGCTTTTCTTCACTGGTGGGCTCCGTTCGACGCGAGTCCTGGTGACATCAACGTAGACTACATGCTGGTAAAAACGGTTTTGGTGACTACGGTTTACTATCTCGTCATATATGGTCGTATACATGCCTACGAGGGGTTTAAATAACCACAAAATCTAAACTGTTCAGTGACCTGATTGTTTGGGAAAAATAGGCAGCCATGAGGTTGTCGAACTTACATTTAAACATCGGTCAAAGGACCTATATTACACTGACGGTATGGCAACATAGATATAGGGAAATACTGTCTCGAATGAACGAGGTTGTTAAGTCAGTTGGATTACCCACCAACGCTGCACAAACTAACGTATTTTCAAACGGTGGTGTAACGCCTAACAGAATTTTTCGAATTGGCTGAAGTTACTTTTGGTTGGATCTGGGATACAGGTGTAAATGTGTGTTGCTGAAGATGGCCAGTGTCCCTTCCCCTCGCAAGCGCTGACCCCTCCCCGTAACACTTACCGCAACGCGCTTTCGCTTCCCCTGCAGTTTTCGACAGCGCTGCACTCCCCACCGGTTGTTTAATCGACATGTCGGTGTGCCCCATCTACCTAGATGATCATAATGGCGAAGCACTGAACACTTTCTTATACTATATTTTTGTAACATCTCTTAGTTCATTATCGGTTGTATCTTCCTCATAAATCTGTCTTGTTGCTTATACTGACTGCCTGTGTGTACAAGTTTACCTATCTAATGGTCCTGTTAAGCTATTTTCCTATTTAAATTTATCCAGGCCGTGTTACGATAATCTGTCTGTACTTTGCTCAGCTTCTTCGGCCGCTATAGTGTTTCTAAGTAGAAGATATCGCATTTTATAACGGTTGAAAAGATGAAGTAGGCCCCGAGACTTAGTCTACACCAAAAGGAAAACCAAAAACGATATTATTCCCCGAATCGATATGTCCTGCTTGGGCCTTCGGTGATATCCCTGTCGCTACAAAGATCGCCATGTATCGATCACCTATCTGGTTAGTTCTCCAGTACGGCTGCAGGTGTTGACCTATTCTATATGGTTTTGAATCACCTTTGTACGATAAAAACCCTACGAGTAAGTGCGGACTGTTTTTAGAGAAGACAGACATTGGCCACTGGTATTTTAATTATCCCCGGGATTTTCTGACAAAATCATGACACCCATTCATCTATTAGGGCGCGTCTCCATTTCGTTCAGGCTGAAGGTATGCTCAAAGATAAAACAGAAACGCACACTACAAAAGTCAGCGACCATCAAAATAACAGCTTATCTATGCATTAAATAAACGAGAAGCAGGAAAGTGTTGAAAACTTACATTCATCATAAAATCCATATATTCGATTAATTGATGCGCACTCGTGATTTCCTCTGAGGAGGAAAAAATTTTCCGGATACTTTATTTTATATGCAAGAAGCAAGCATATGGTCTCCAAGGACTGCTTGCCGCGGTCAACGTAATCGCCGAGGAAAAGGTAATTGGCCTCGGGTGGGAAAGCCCCATATTCGAAGAGGCGCAAAAGATCATAGTACTGTCCATGAATGTCGCCGCAAATCTTCAAAGGAGCCTCTAGCTCAAGGAGAATTGGCTGGCTTAGAAATATTTCCCTTGACTTAAGGCAAAGTCCTCGAATTTCATTCTCGTTTAGCTGCACATTCCGACCAGGGCGGATTCGTCGAACTATAAAAATAAAAGCAACAGTCATCAGAAGGGTGGAAATACTGGGCAATTAAAATGCCACTAAAATGCAAATTTACCCTCTAAAAGCCGCCCTATTATACTATCAATGTTCATTTTGTCGTCGCCGGCCATTTCCACAAACTATACTAACCAAAAATTCCCGCCTTATTGTGCTATTGTGTAATTGGACAATAACGGAAAAATAATATTATCATCAATATCGTTCAATCGATTAAAAAGTTCTCAAATTACAGTAAAGTATAGCGATTTATTTAAGCAACAAAATTAAAAACTTTCATATTAATGTAAGGGTTTTTATCATGTTTCGCACGTCCCTTGGCGTAATGAAGTGGGTTTCGTCTTGTTTAGCATATTGCCTTCATGTCCTCACATTGTAATGAAAATTACCCAAACTTACGATTATCGTTATTAGTTGTAACATTAGTTACTGATAAAAACCCTAGAAAATTTTTGAATTATTTTTAAAAAGAGCTAAAGACGGCAACAGGTCATTATGCCCAGCAAAAGCACAGTCATTAAGTGACCGCAAATTTGTAATACTCGATTAATGAAAATACTCATTAATGCTTGTGTACAGGAATTGGACTGTAACTTTGCTATGTGTGTGGACGATATAAAAATCTGGAGAGATATCCACAATGCTGACGATGGAGATGATTTCAAACGAAAATCTTCATGGATTGGACGAGTGGTCCGGCAAATGGCTCTTGTCCCTCAACTCAAACTAATGTGCCCTGCTACGTCTGAGAAATAGAAACCAGGTCACTAATATGCGACCCTACTATTTGAACGGTTTGCCACTCCGAGAAGCACATACACAGAAGGATCTTGGAGTTTGGATGGAAGACAAACTGAAGCCTTCTACGCAATGTTGCAAGGCAGCTAAGTCCGCCAATTCAATGCTGTACACTATCAAGCAGGCCTTTAAAGTTTTCAAGGAAGACTGCTTTTTAAAAGTCAATGCTACGTTTGTAAGGCCACATCTTGAATATGCGATCCAAGTCTGGCGTCCGTGGACCCAACAGGACTACAATATCCTTGAAATGGTGCAGCGGCGAGCCACAAAATTAGTATGAGGTCAATGTGAACTGCCATAAGAGATTCGTCTCAATAACCTTAAGCTCAATCCTCTAAGTTTAAGCAATTGCACGGAGACTTGATACAAACCTTCCGTATCGTACGTGGCATGGTTTGCGCCCTCCTATGTGATGACTTTTTTTCCAACTTAATAATAATAATAAAAGTTGTATTTAATGCCGGTTAACAGGCATTGTCAGATGAAATATTCAGTGGGTGGAGGCTGGCAGTGAAAAAAAACTCCTGAATATATCTCATTATAAATAATTTTCCTGTCTTTATGTTATTCAGGAGAAAAAACTGCCGCCTGTAAGGATGATAGCAATTCAGATCAGGGAAGGGCTAACACAATTGCAGTCCGTATGCAGTCTCTCTGTCTTTGCTAGGAACCGCGATTCTGCCCCAGGCAAGAAAGCATCCGTGTACGGTTGCTCACTGTCTGCCGAAGAAGTAAACTGGTGCAAGCTGCAGAGACGGTGCCGTATCCCTCAAGGTAACACCTGGGATCGGGTTCAGATGCCGCGCACTCCGTCGAACAGGAAAACAGATTCTACCGTGTCGGTGCCCAGAATTCTTGGAAACTGTTCTGAATGCAAATAAAAACTTGCCACTACAAATAATCTCCGAGGTCATCCACTCAAACTAAGTGTGCCCCAAGTAAGATTGGATATGAGGAAGTATTTTTTCACCAACCGTGTCGTGGAACCGTGGAATGACCTACCTGAGGAGATTGTAATGTCCCAATCTGTGGATACTTTTTAAACATCGGCTCGACATACATATGTTGCAGCACCACGAAGACTATGTGAATACATAACCTTAACAATATCAGTGAACCACGTTAAATCTGCCTGCATTCACTTGACTGTAACTTCTTTACATTGTTTCTTATTCTTGCTATTTTTATGTAACAAATAGGGATTTCAAAGATGAAAGACTTCTTTCCTCAAATGCACTGAACTAAACTGAAAAAGTTGGCAGAGGAGACATAAAGGAATTTAAGACAAAGACGGCGTCCTTGATAGGAACACTGAGATAATCATCATAATAGCTTCTCGACATGTCAGAATGTTTCCAAAAATGGACCGCCTTTTACTCTCAGATATCTGGCCTCCGCTGCTTACTCAACATTCTAATCTTAGAAACCTTCAGTATTTTTGCTTACTTCCAAAACCGGGCGTTCAAACAGAAAGCTGACCTGCAGCTATTCAATCTATATTAATGTGTTGTGTAACCTGAAAGTAGATACACCTGAACCTGGAAGCTTATAAGTGGCAAATAACGAGAGGTGAATTCCGTAGTGTATATTATGAAAAGTGTACCTGCTTTAACCTCCATTTCTTTATAACCATGAATTTCAACTCATTTTTTCAGTTCTAAAGACATGAACACTAATTTGTCTGACTGAAAGACGAAAAATACTGATTCTGCTATTTCCCCTTAATTATTAAAAATACAGGCGGCCGTAGGGTAGTAACAAGTAATACAATTCAGTTCACTTCAGCTTTTTGAGGGAAATATAGGAGTGCACATTCTAGCCCCCAATTTATAACTTGTGGCAGAGGTGGCTAAGAGGTGTAATCGAAAATTTCAATTAAAATCTCCAGAACTGTACAGATAGATGAACTAATTCGCGCATATAAAGTATTTCGAGATACGTATGGGCACCATTGCACCTGTAGGTATTTGTACAATTTACATGTTTGTATCTTTCTTATTCACCTGAATATTTATGTACGCTTGTTTTAATGTGCTAAATAAAACACAAGAGACAGCTTCAACCAGCATGTTGGACGTCTTCTGTTTTCGCTGCTGCATGTCACCGCTTCTCTCTTGATTGTACTGATCTCTCTCAATTACTTGCAGTGAATTGCAATGATCGATCTTCATTTCTCGATTGCATTCTACCGAACGCCGTCTCAATTGAACTCCTGACTCTGTTCATCATCCTTGATGTATAGCTTTCCGGAACTAGTTCAGAGTTCATTACAATCTTCAAGAACACTTACTATCTAGAAACTGCGTTTTTCGTGAGTTTGCATTCTGACAATCCTCTAAAATTTTTACCGTCCTTTTGTCGTTTGTAATTTAGACACAATTTCCCACTTAAGCGTTAAATTTATTTTCTTCACCTTGGCTCTTAGCAAATTTTGACCCTACTCTACACTACTAAATTGATGACCTCGTTTTTCTATCATTTCGCACCATATCACTTACTATGACGAAAACTGAGACTAACACAGACTCTCTTGACGTTAATAGCCTCTCTTTCAAATGGCCTTAATTTACGCCTAGCAACCCCCGCGTGTGGTTTAGGCAGCTCGAGGCAGTTTTCTCGACACGCCGTATCACCAAAGAATGCACGCGTTATTCATACGAAGTGCAATCACTTTCCCTTCGAGGTTGCCGTTGACATCGAGGACCTCCTTGATCCGATCCCAGCTGAGGAGCCTAACACTCAGTTGATGGACGCTGTAATTAATCTTGTGGCCAAGTCGGCCAACCGAATGCTGCGTGAGCTTTTCACGCAAGTTGTAATCGGCGATCAAACGCCTTCCCAACTAATGCCACACATGCGATCTTTGCTTGTGGTTGTCATATGGATGATGCAATTTTCTGAGAGATCTGGCTTGATAAGCTTCCCCTGCCCATGCAGCAGATATTGGCTATACTCGATATGAGCACTTCATAGGAAAAACTAGCCACTCATGTAAACCGAATCATGGAATGCTACCCTAGCTGTACCACATGTTCTGGTCTTCAACAGACATCGGTGTCCACTTCAAGATCTGATAATGTTGGCACTCCTGCTCATCAAGGCACTCCAAAGTCAGAACGTGACCCTCCCTATGTGGCGTTATCATCGTGCTGTAGTGCCTATCGACGAGATGCACCATCATCCGACCTTTCGCAAGCGTCAAATATCGTGCGCAGCAGTGATTATGAAGACTTAAAGGATACCGTACACCTTTTATGCACGCAATTCAGCAACATGTGTTCTATCATCAACAATCTACAGTCAAACAGTCGACAAAAATATCGACGTTGGCGGTCCAAATCACGAGAGCGGCAGCCACAGACCATGCTGGTACCATCATACATATAGCGTGAAAGCACGCAAGTGTATTCCTTCGTGCGAATTCCCACCGATGCCGCAACAGTTAAAAGACAACCCCAGCCAGTAATGGTGACGACTGCTGCTGGCCAACCGCGACCCAGTCGCCTCTTCTATATCACCGATAAGTCGAGCGGTCTCCATTTTCTTGTCGATACCGGTGCTGAGGTTAGTGGTATCCCGCCTCCTAGGAATCACCACCTCAAGTCTTCGCAATTCTCATCGCAGGCTGCTAACAACACCGGTATCCACATATTCGGACAACAGTCCCTGACTGTTGACCTTGGTTTGAGGTGATGTTTCCAATGGGTCTTTATCCAAGCCGATGTCCAGTCACCCATTATTGGAGCTGATTTCTTCTCAAATTTCGGCCTTGCAGTAGATTTGAAGCATCTTCGACTCATTGATACTACAACCAGACTTTTCACCATCGGTACGGTCACCTCTGAACCTTCGGTTGGCATTTACTTGACTATTCCAAGCTCGCCATTTGCTGACATTTTGAAGGATTATCCGTCCCTAGCTTAACCTGGTCAGTTTGCCGAAAACGTTCAGCACGCAGTTAAGCATCACATAGTTACCACAGGGCACCCCGTTCATGCCCATCCACGCAGGCTTCATCCAGAAAAGCTGCGGGTGGATAGAATTGAGTTCGAACACATGCTTAATTGTGGGGATTATTCGCCCTTCTTCCAACCAATGGGCCTCTCCACTGCACATGGTCCCCAAGAAATCGGCCGATTATTGCAGGCCATGTGGGGATTATCGTGCTTTGAATAGAGCAACTGTCCCCGATCGGTACCCCATTCCTCATATTCACGATTTTTCTCACACGTTGGCCGGAAAGACTATTTTCTCCAAGATAGACCTCGTGAGAGCATATCATCAGATACCAGTCGCTGATGATGACACCCCCAAGACCACCATTACAACGCCTTTTGGCTCGTTCGAATTTCTCCGCATGCCTTTCGGGTTGCGTAACGCCACCCAATCCTTCCAACGGTTTATTGATGAGGTCTTGCGCAGTCTTTTGTTAACGTTTATCTCTATCGACGACATACTCCTCACAAGCTCTTCGCCAGCGGAACATGCCTCGCACTTGTGCCAAATGTTAGATCGTTTCCAGCAACATGGTTTGCAATTAAACGTCAACAAATGCCTTTTTGGCGTTCCTTCTCTTGATTTCCTGGGTCATCACGTCGATCAGCGTGGAATCACACCACTTTCAGAGAAGGTGCAAAGCGTTTTATCTTTTCCGTCTCCAAAGACCCTCACACAACTGCGACGTTTCATTGGACTTATCAATTACTACCGACGTTTCATTCCCAACTGTGCCGCAATACTGGCTCCCTTGACTTATCTTTTGAAGTTGAAAGCCAAACCGATTGAACTTTCACCGGTCGCTCACTCAGCTTTTGAGGTAGCCAAGAAGACCCTCACTGATGCAACCATGCTGCACAACCTCAACTCTGACACTTCTATGCAGTTAATTTTGACCACTGATGCTTCCAACAGTGCTGTCAGCGCAGTCTTACATCAACAGGTGAATAACCAGTTGCAGCCATTGGCTTTCGTTTAACAGAAGCTACAACCGGCGAAGACTTGCTACAGTACTTTCCCTCGCGAGCTCCTGGCTTTTCGTCATTTTCGCCACCTTTTAGAGTAAAGAGATTTTCGGGTTCATACCGACCACAAACCTCTTACTTATGCCCTCAAGGCTGAACCAGATAAGTACTCGCCCAGAGAAGTGCGTCACCTTGACTATATCTCGCAGTTGACTGCTAATATCCGCTACGTCCAAAGCAGCGACAATGTCATGGCTGATTCATTATCGAGACCGGACATCAACACCTTGTCATCCAACTTTGACCTGGCGAAGCTTGCAGACCTCCAACTAAAAGGACGAGTCCATTGCTGATCTGAGTACATCTAGTACTCTGCAGCTGCACCACTTCCAGCATCACCAGGTACAATTTTATGTGACTGCTCTACAGGCACTCCCCGATTTGTTGTTCCATTATCCTATCGTAAGGCAGTGTTTGACCATTTTCACTCTCTGTCGCATCCTGGCATCCGCACGGGTCACAAACTAATTGCTGCTCGCTTTGTCTGGCCGAAGATGAACTCTGACATTGCCCTTTGAACAAGGCAATGTTTAGCTTGCCAGAAAAACAAAGTGCATTGCCATATCTTTTCCCCACCAAACACATTTGCCGTTCCAGACGTTCGATTCCATCACGTTCACTTAGACTTAGTTGGGCCGTTACCACCTTCACCTGGGCACACACATATTTTCACAGCAGTCGACCGTTTCACACAATGGCCAATTGCAATTCCGATATCAGATACCTTGGCAGCAAATATTGCCATGGTCTTCCTGCATCACTGGATTGCCAATTTTGGTGTGCCAGCCACCATTACCACTGACCGCGGAAGCCAGTTTCAATCTAGTCTCTTCCGCGAGTTCACTAAACTTCTCGGGTAGGCACACATCACGACAACGGCATATCACCCTGCCTCTTACGGCCTCGTGTAATGCCTGCATCGTCAACTGAAGACAGCACTGATGTCTCAATCAGACAAAACTGCGTGGAGTGACAACTTACTCCTCGTCTTTTTGGAAATTCGATCAGCTGTCAAAGAGGACATTCAATGTACTACGGCAGAACTTGTATACGGTACACCTCTCCGCCTGGCCGGCGAATTTGTGCAGTCTTCTACCGTAGACACTAGCTTGTCTAATGCTTTCGTTCAATAAATGAAACAATGCATGGCTCAACTGCATCCAAGGCCCACTCGCCTAACATCCAAACGCGTTTTTGTGCAAGACGACCTTAAATCGACTCCATTCGTCTTCGTCCGGCACCACGCAGTTCGCACGCCTCTTTGTTCCCCTTATGATGGCATATACAAGGTACTTCAACGGATGGACAAGTATTATGTCATACAAAAGGCTGAGAAGACTGGCACAGTCTCCATCGACAGACTCAAGCCAGCTTATCTTGAGTGCATCCCACCGCCCGTTGCTCCGTCCAATTCCTCCGCACCGTCACCACCCATTCCACCTATGTTGGTCTATTTCACTCAATCTTCACACTCGACCACCTCACCCACACGTTTTGCTTCTCCTTCTTTACCACAACGCATTTCCTCTCGTTTTGGTAGACATATCCATTTTCCTGCCAATCTTACGGACTTTGTTGTATAATTTTTTTGCCTTTTTTCATCAAGCGTTTTTTTGTACAACAAACGCTCTGGTAGGCGAGTTGTGGAGGTATTTGTACAACCAACATGTTTTTATCTTTCTTTTTCACCTGAATATTTATGTACGCTTGTTTTAATGTGCTAAATAAAACCCAACAGCCAGCTTCAACCGGCATGTTGGACGTCTTCTGTTTTCGCTGCTGCATGTCACTGCTTCTCTCTTGATTGTAATGATCTCTCTCAATTACTTGCAGTCAATTGCAATGATCGATCTTCATTTCTCGATTGCATTCTTCCGAACGGCGTCTCAATTGAACTCCTGACTCTGTTCATCATCCTTGATGTATAGCTTTCTGGATCTAGTTCAGAGTTCATTACAATCCTCAACAACACTTGCTATCTTGAAACTGCGTGTTTCGTGAGTCTGAATTCTGACAATCCTCTAACATTTTTACCGTCCCTTTGTCGTTCGTAGTTTAGACACAATTCCCCACTAACCATTAAATTATTTTTTTATACCTTGGTTCTAAGCAATTTTGGCCCTAGTTTACACTACATGCCAAATGCACTAGGTACTGTAAGCAAACGTACGATGCAGCTAATGTAGAATTAGTTCTGGTCTGTAGGTTGTATGATGAACAACAGTAGGGAATGTGCGCAAAGGGGAGACATCAATAATTTATATATGTAAACGTTACTGAAAGTTTACAAGTGATATGATAAACAATAACAAATTGCATCAGGATGACTGCAGTCGGAAGGCATCGTAGTGCGTACGGCAATGCTCATCCAGTTCCGTTTTAAGGCTTCCACGGATGCAGACATAACAATATCCTCTGGCAAGGCATTTCAAACTTTAACGCCTCTGCTGAGAAGACTATCTGCCATTTCTCCAGCCTGGTACCATTAACACTTAACTTGAGTGGGTGACTTCGAAGATTGAGTGTGGTTGCTAGCTTAAAGAAGTCTCCTGGTATAAGGCAGCAGTGGTGATCATAAAGGATGCCAAAATTTTGCATAACTTCGCCCCGTGGTTGTCTGTAACCAAAAGAAAGAAGTTTGAGAATAGCTTATTGGATTTCGTAGATTAGTGATCCCTTTCCGATTTTAAGGTAACTAAAACGCAATTGAACTTTTTCGAGAACGATCTGGTCCTTAGCGATCCAGGGTCACCATGCATGGATGGCAAACTGCAGTTTTTGTCGCACTAAAGTTCGGAAGACCTTTGAGAAACAGTCTTCATCGAAGGAGTGGAACGCACGTTTGACTATGTTTAGAACTGAAATCGCTAATTTTGACATTTTTGAGCAGTGGAGCAATGGCTTAGAGGAATTTGTGATCCATACACCCAACATTTTCTGGTCATTCACCTCTTGCAGTGGTTAGCTGTTCAGGCGGTAGACCATACTGTACGGTGATCTGGTTCTGCCGACTATTAAGGAACGTTGGACAGTGGGTTATCTTTCCATCATTCTATAGGCTATCAGATGAAACAATTACAAAATAATATTACTCAAAATGGGGAGTAGAATGTTTAATAAAACTTAAACAAATTATGTGTATATCTTGGGGAAATGTGTTATTTACTGATGTCATGGGGGTACACATGGCTGTACTGGTCAAACTTCTGATTAAAAGGGTCAACATATGGGAACAGTATGATTTATATTTAGAATATTTAATTTGTTTGCGGCACTGTCGAAACAAACATTTTTACCGAAATAAAATTATGACAGTTTACAGATAAGATCTGCAAAATATGTAATAATGGAGGCATAACCTTTCCTATTAGGGCAATAGTTAGCGATGTTTTTTGAAATAAATTGTGAACCAGAAAAAGACAGTGAAAAACTCCTGCCTTGAACAAGAGTCAAAGTTCAATAGGCCTCCGTTTTCAAAAAAAGAGGGCAGGAGTAAAATAAAACTGCTTAGGAAAATATGGTTAGGGATAGAGTAGGCTAATAGTGCCGCAAAATTTAAGAATAAGCTAACGAAACATCGACATGGTTCGTTCTTGATCCCTAACCCACATGAAGCAAAATCTCTAAAAAGGCGTCAGTAGACGTGAGGTCACAGCATCTCCACATGGAGTGTCGCATGGCTAATAGAATTCTCACCTTCTAAGTGTCACTGCAAGTGTTTTGCGCCTGTAATGCTGCCACAACCTGTTATTTTTTAAGGCTGTCCTATGTCTGAATATTCTTCCATCAAGGACTTTGGCTTTAGTTACACCAATAAAATAGATCATTCGCCCTCATGCCAATAGAATTACGGCCAAAGCTGCTTAGATTTTCGGATACTTTATAATGTCTACCTTCCTGAAATTAAAGTAAGAATCTGTCGTATGGTTGTGCTTCCCATTCTTGAATTTTTTTCTGCCCTTTCTTTTGTTTTTAATGAAACAATTCTAGCCGTTCAAAATTTCAGTGTCCAAAAAGCATTTCACAAAAATACCTCTGTATCCTATTCCTTAAAAATTCTTCCTACTCAAACTAGATTCCCTGCTGACGAAGCTGGAAACTTTAAGTAGACTTTCTTTGTCTCCTCTTTTTCAATCTCTTATTATAACTCAAATGACCCCAAGATTTCTGTCATTACCCCTGTTAGTCTTCCATATAACCTAAGAAATTCCCACTAATTATACCTCCTCCCTGCCTTTTTCGCATTGTAAACGCTCTATATTCTTTGTTTCTAGGTATAGCTTTTTGGGAATAAACTCTTGCCAATCGACATTACGTTGTGAACTAGTCCCATTTGCATTCAAAGTCGAAAACTGCACAATTTATCTTAAAAATTAATTCTATTAACCTTTTCATTTTCTCTTATCTTTTCGAGCAGCTTCTATGACTCCAAAGAAAGACCATCGGGAATTTCAGTGATCTTTTGAAACTATTTTTCTCCACCTCGAGTCCGTCAGGAAACATGATGTCTCCTTATACCACCAATCATTCAAAAATATGAAGTCAATTAGATATCCACATTCTTAAATGCTCCTGTTCTGTTGGATACTTAACATCCCTCATAATTCAACTCTGAATCCTAAGATGCGGATGCCTCTTAAAAGTGCACTGGACGCCTTTTCTGCAAGATTTTGCTTCATGCGCCTAAGGATCAAGAACGATCAATGTTGAAGTTTCATTATCTCATTCTGAAATGCTGCTGTAGTATTAGCCTACTATACCCCCTTACCTTTTCCTGAGCAGTCTCTTACCCTCTAAAATGGATGCCTATTGAACTCTCGCTCCAGTTTCAGGGGTAGTCCACTGCCTATTTTTCTATTTCAAAAATTAATTTAAAATCCTCGTTAACTGTTACTTGCCGTAAATCAGAGTTTTGCGTCCATTATTAAATATTTGTATATTTTGTCTGCAAAAATTGGGTCATAATTATTTATTTATTTATTTATTTATTGCCAGTTTACAGGCAAGGTCAAAAGGGATATATACAGTAGGGGGTCAAGCTGACAGTGAAAAAAACTCCTGATCGTTCTTTAAAGTATTTTCAAGAGAAAAAACTGCAGCTTGTTGAACAGATTAAAGTTTAGGACAGGGAAGTGTTGACACAGGTGCACGGTGTAGTACTTCTCCTTTCGGTGTTGTGGATCTGGTCTTCTGTACTAGCAGCAAGTATGCCGGCGAGCGGCTGCTAGCTGTAGACTGAGGAATAACCCTGATTACGGACTGCAGAGCCAGCAATATTGCCTTCAGCATGAAGTCCGGCATAGGATTCAGAGTCCGTGGACGCCATCAGAACGGAAGAGAGCTTCCAGAGAATCAGCACCCAAAAATTCGTCGAAGGTGTCCTTGAATGTAGAAAACTAGTGACAGCTCGTAAACAAAGGATAGTTTTGCTGAATTTTAATACTTCTGGGTAGTTTATTCCAGATTATATTTCTTTACTATAGCTTGTTTCGACGGTGCGCTTCCGGCGCTAACCAATTATAAATCAAAGGATCCATAATTGAATTCCGATAATGGTAGAGTATCGAAAGAAACGGGAGCATTTTTAGACTGTGTACACCCAAAAGGACTTTTATCGTTTGAACTACTTATGGTATAAAGTAGATATCATTGTTCATAAAATGACCTCGAGGTAGAGAAAAATAGTTTCAAGAAGGCCTCTGAAATCCTTGATGGTCCTTTTTCCGAGTCATGGAGAATGCTGCTTGGAAAAGATGAGGAATATAAAAGGTTAATAGAATCAGTGTTAAGGTAAATGTGCAGTCTTCGCTTGAATTTAGCTAGACTAGTTAACGACCTTATTGGTTTATGATATTTCAAAATATCGGTGCACCGTTTGAAATTTGTTTCGAATTTCAAATCCTTTCGAGCCTATGAGTTTTAAGTCTCCTTTGGTTTAGAAGACACGGTGCTTTGGAAAATATTAAAATTATCTTTATATTCCTAGAGTTCGAAAAATTGCGACTTGGGGTAAAGATTCAGAGGCTTAAAAAGGCCACTGCTGTGGATTCTTCCCTGCCCCAGAATTAAGCTCAGCTAGAAGTCTAAACATCGATCTTCGCTCATTTCCAAAACTCACCCGGATGTGTATTCCCTGCATCTGCTCTCAATCACGGAAGGGTCTCAAACCAAAGGCTGAGTCGTTATATCCTTATATTCTTATATCCTTTTTCACATCCTCATATAGTCATATTCTCGAATATCATTACCGATCCTTCTCGTTAACATCAATCGCATTTGCTCTGTACCCCCATAAGTATGCAAAAAGCAGGTGCCTTAAATTTATTGCCCACGAAAAAGTTGGTCCATGACCTAATTTCGAGCCTGAGCCGTAAAATCCTCATAGGATGGACTATGGATGCCTCTAACCACGGGGCCATATCGACAGGGTTTTTCATGATCAGCAAATTAATAGACTAGCAGAAAATGGTTGAAACTTTCGTTATTTTGCTAGCTGTTCACTCTTCCGCTAAACTGGTGAAAAGCCTACTTAGCTTAATTAATGAAGCTTACGAAGACGAAACTTGTATGGAGGTCCCAACCTCCTTCAGTAATTATTAGTGATCGAGCAGGAGGAAGTCAACTCTAAAGCAAGAAATAGATAACTTAAAACAGCTATTTCTCTACCCACTTGTCAAAAAGCATCTGTCCGTACAAAAACCTCTACGGTAAAGAACATTTCGTGCATATGTAGCATCTTCCAGCATACCTTAAACTCACATAAAAGATATCGTGCTCCACACCCAGTCAAAACCGAGGATGATGCGTTAGTTCGAAATGGAGTCTCATCGAGTCCTTGCTCCAAACCATCATCACTTAGCTCAGGCAGCATTTTAGCAATTATCTAGCTTCACAACCCCGCGCTGCATCGTTGCTGGATGCTGCACCAAAATGCGATGATTGTAGAGGTTGTTGAGTTTGTAAAGCCGAAGAGGAAAAGGTCTAAGAAGACTCAAGTCATTCGATGGATTTGGCTCCAGCCTGCCAACACCCGGTTCATCTGGACCTATCAGACTAAGTGACATTGATACAAGTACTCGCTCAGTTAAATGATCTAAGCTGCAAATGGACTCTCGATTTAGTCAAAAAGCATAATGTTTTCATAAAAGTGGTCCCAGAGTCAAGGCGTCAATAAATCCAAAGAAGCGAGTTAAATACGATTCAGATTTCTTTCAATTGTATGTAAAAATGTTGCCAACGGACAACTATTCCATCCACATCTCAAGGCATATACAATAGGAAGGTTCAATCAGCAACCGATTAAAATCCTCGATAAAACCTCGCCAAATCATTTTGGACAATGAAGCATAGGCACAGCTCCAGCTACAGAGTGCTAGATTTCCAACGAGAGTTAAAGAGGCTCAAAATGGCGAATGGCCTTGGTGTCATTCCCTTCAAAGGACCCAATTAATGTGGATGAATAAAGGTCACTGCACCGCTTGGTAAAATGACCATGTCATGCTGCTGTGGAATAAAGTTTGCACATCAAGCAAACGGAGACTCCTGATTTCGGTAAATATTGGCATGCAAATTTCTCTGCGATGAGTGATGACTTTATCGGGCACTCAAATTGGCATTCTGTAATTGGAAATCCAGTTGTAGATCGGACTCACTCTCAGGGGCGTTATATCAACGACGCGAGGTGAACTGCAACTGCCCTATTACAATAGGGCAAAAGCAGCACTCTGTTTGTCTTTAACGCAAGATTTAAAAAGACAACCAAAACCACAAGAATAAAGTCTGAGGAATGGTAGACAAACACTCAACCCATGCATTTCAGCAGCAGAATTCTCGCCGAAAGCGGAAACGCAATAAGGTTAATTATTCGCAGATCATGGAAGGAGTATGAGGCTGAAATTATAGAATGGGCCGTCGATAAGCCACAAGCTGCACTAGCTTCTATCTATTAGTCGTAGTCAGAATAAGAAGACGGCTGTCTAGTCTTTGATAGGTGAAATCAACGAAGACATTAGCGAAAACCAAGACATAAATGCCAAACACTTAGTCGATTTTTCGCACCTTTTTACAGGATGAAGTGTACCTTTTAACCTCGCAGACTTTCATAAAAGTAGGATCGACGCCAGCCAGCTGAGGACCTGGACATTACCAGAAAAAGATGGTAAGAAGAAACTTTGCAATTAAGGACGCCAAGCTCTCCAGTCCTGATTAAATACTCAGCAAAAATACTGGAAAGGGTCTGCTAGCGTACTCTCTTACTCCTTCACTCTATGTATCTTTCAGTCAGTCCTTTGATTGAGGTAGACCTCTCTGATTGGAAATCAGCTAATATTTAGCTCCCATTCACAAGGGCTGATCCATGAACCAGTGCTAAACTATCCAGGACCGGTGAGCCTTAGATGCATTTGTTATGTTATGCTCTTTGATTTATTGCCAGAGCAATAATGCAACTGGAACGAAGTAATAACA